>RJWM01006754.1:0-82271 GCA_004363535.1 Dasyprocta punctata
AAAATAAAATAAAAAAATAAAAAAACAAGGAGGCAACAGACAGAATGAAAGAAAATATTTATTAACCATATATTTCATAAGGAGATAATGCACAAAATATGTAAGGAACTCACATAACAAAATAGTAAGAATAAAATTCCCCAATTTAAAAATGTTTTAAAAATCTAAATAGCAATTTCTTTAATGAAGCATACAAATAGCTAACAAGCATACGAAAAAAAATTGCATTAGAAAAATGCAAATTGATAGCAATCAGTTATCACCTCACTCCCCCTAGCAAAAAAGAATAAAGATAATGGTGTTAATTGGAAAAAAAAATAACTTACATCATGTTGGTAGGATTGTAAATTGCTCGAGCCATTAATGGAAAACAATCCAAAAGTCCCTTGCTATATTAAAAATCAAAGTATATATAATGAATGTAGTAAAAAAAATGAAATCAGTAAGTGTTATGGTTTATACCTTGTGTCAACTTGAGAAGTCTAGAAGCTTACATAAGGCAGCAGCTCTACACCCTGGGGTGTACAGCACAAGCAGTTACCTGGTCATTGTGTCAGTTTGAGAAGGTTGGAAGTTTGGCTGAGAGACTCAGCAGGGAGCCAAGGGTCTTACTTTGTAAACATCCTCATCCTGTGCAAAGGAAGGCAAGGATACTTGTGAATGCTACACCCACCCTGCGGCGGTGGGGGGGGGAGGGTCTTGTGTACAATATAAAGGAGGAGAAGAGGCTTGCTCTTGACCCTTTTACTCTGACTGCTTTTTCTGGCTGCTGCCTTGAAGTGTTACCCCAGTGCCATGCCACCCTATGTTGGAGCCAGCTGATTATGGACTGAAACCTCCAAAAACTGCAAACTAAATAAACTTTTCCTTCCCTGATTTTGAGTGTCAGGTGTTTTGTCCCAGCAACCAGTGAAAGGTAACCAAGACAGTAGGTAAAAGAAGTACCTGCACTCTCCATTGATTGGAGCATTTTTTACAATGGAAACAATATGAAATTAACCTAAATGAGGGCCATATCACCCTGAACATACCCCATCTAGTCTGATCTTGAAATTAACCTAAAAGTCCACTACTAAAGACATGTAATATACATACATATATATATGTATGAGCTGGGCATGAATGGTGTACTCCTGTAATCCCAGCACTTGGGAAGCTGAGGCAGGAGGATTGCTGTGAGTTCAAGGCAGCCTGGGCTACAAAGTGAGTTCAACAAAGCCTGAACTGTAGAGTGAAACGCTGTCTCAAAAGGATAAATAAATATATAAGTAATATGTATATGTATATATATATATATATATATACATATATATATGTGAATGGTATTCAATCACTAAAAGAAAGGGAATATTATCTTTTGTGATAACATATGTAGAATACTGAGTGAAATAGACTGATACAAAAATATAAAACATCATCTCACTTGTAAGTGTAATCTGAAAAGTTGAACTCATACAAGAACTGACAGTGATGGATACCAGAGGACAAGAATGAAATGAAGACCAGAAATTGACAGACAGAAGATACGAAACTTTATTTACATAGTGCAATATGTTTAACAGATCTATTATATAGCATGCTGGCTACAGTTAATAACTATGTTTTTTATTCTTAAACTGCTAACAGAGGCTAGGTTTTTCTACATACATACACACTCAAAAGTAACTGTGAGTTAATGCATGTGCCAATAGCTCAATTAATGTACTCTGTGACATATATAAACTTCAACATAACATGAGCATGACAACTATGTAGAATTATTTCAATTGAACAAAGCCATAGAGAAGTACCTGTAAACAGATCTAGACTTAAGTCAGCAATGTCTCATAACCCTACCCCTTACTGTCTCCCTAAACCAAATCAGTCTTTGCCAGAATCAAGCAGTAGATTTTTCACTCAACTCTCAACTCTTGTTTCCTTGCATTTGCAGTCAACACAGTATTTAGGTTTTATTACATTGGAGTTAGATGATAAAAATATTGAACAAAACCAATGATCCTTTCATCACAACTTGAGTCGAAGCACTATAATATAGTATGCTTACAAATCCCAGTTTAGCCACAAGTCTTCATTTTTTTCTGTACTGATCTCATTAATAATAGTTTCCTTTTCACTATGAAAAGCATCCTGTTGAATGATTAATGCAGAATTACTTGGCAAACTCCAATCTTCCCTATATCTCTCTCCTGATCTGATCCACTCTGCCACAACTATTCAGTGGTTTTAGGCCCTCCTCCTTGCTGTTGGTTCTTATCTCAGGGACTTTGACTTGCATTTTACATTTCCTTGGATTGAAAACATTTATTATCTGTGTCTACATTTCTTGATGTTTCTGATAAGACTTCAACTTATCAGTTAATTTTTATATTTATAATAATAATAGTCTCATAGTTGTATTTGGTGTAATCCAATTTTTAGCACTGCTCTCCTTTCCAACATAGGTTTTATAATTTTTTGATATATGATTTTTATATATTTTTAGCCTCTTCTTGCTCTGCTAGAAAATAAGTAAATTCTAAACATGAATTTGTACTTATGCACTTACTTCCAATGATACCTGTCATATAATATGTACTTATTATATATGTCTTTAATATAAAAATGAAGATTAATTTTATTGCAAAATATTATGCATAATACAATTGATGCAAAGTGCTGACATATAAGAAAATAATCCTATATACTTTTATGCAGACACCAAATTTCTAAGTAATTTTTAGCAAGAAGATTCAAAAACAATAGAATATGGATGGTGCTATTAGTCCTTTGTGCCTTATCAAAAATACTGCCATTTATTTCTTAACAAAAGATACAGTAAACATGAAAAACTTACTCTTTTTATACTCATGATGATGGAAATAGTGTTATTTTTATATTATTCTTCATACTTCTCTCCATTTTTCTGTAAAATATGATACATAGCAATTATAAATTGAATAACAGGATAATTTCATTCACTAGTGAATCATTTATAAAGTACTTTCTAAAATGCAAATTTACTTAAAGAACCGATTTTTTTATAAGACCCCTTTGAATACTGTGTTTAATGAAAAGCATTGAAACTCAAATTATAAGTTAAAAACAAATAAATGATGGTTCAGGGTATTAGTTCCTCTACAGTGTAATTGAAATATTATCATTTATTTTAAATTACCTTAGCCATTTTTAATGTCATATCCTAGAGTTAATGTCATATCCTGGCATGGCCTTTTGCTGGCTCTTGAGTTTTACCAGCTCTTCATCTCCTCTCCTCCTTCTTTCATCTCCCTCATTAGAAAAGGAAAATCATATTTTACTGAAGTTACGTAACATTCTAGTCTTTTCTTCACCCATGCAAAAAATGTATAGCGCTGCTCCTGCAATCTCATACAACTACATTGTATCTTATTTGTGTAAAGCACTTTATAAAATATAAATCATTATATGGCCTTCAGCTCTATTCATCGTTCTCTGGTAAGGAAAAAAACTCAAAATTTAGTGTGAATTCTGTAGTACAGATGATGTAGAAAAATTAAATGTTGATGTAAATAGATTTTTCTTCTAACTATAGATTAGTAATTAGATGAGTAACACAGAATACCTTGCTGAAGCTCAGCTTTCCACTACTTTGGCAAAACTGCTTTTCTTCAGTTTATCAACACTATATGTCAACTGTGTTTCGTATCACTTAGAGAGGTTAATACACTTCAAATGATCACTCTTAGTAACAATAGTAAGGCACCTAAAAGTTATATCGATGAGAACTTGGAGAAAAAAAGATAAATGCAGAACCACAGTTGAAAACATGGCAGTGTCGATAAAAATAATTTTAGCAAACTTAGTAAGGCAAGCAATTGCTTAAAATTTTTATCTTTTTATACTGAAGAATCTATAAAAAATGACCAAGTAACTCAAAAGAAATGAAAACTTTAAAGAAATTCTTTTTTTTTAGTATACTTGCAAAAACAATGAAAAATACCAAATTGCATAGAAACATACACATTGCATGAGAAACATTTCAGTTGGAGGTCACATTCTTAACAGTCTATGAAGAAATGCTAATAATACCCCATGCATGATGATAGTATCATTCTTTCCAAAACATAAAGTGGAATCTACTCTGTGAGTGATTATCTTTCCTTTTTTATTGATTTAGTCTCTCCAGAACAACAACAACAAAAAAAAATACTTTGCTTAGAATAAAGCATTGACAAGAAAAAGAACAGAAAACACACTAGCAGAGAAATAATTTTCTATGCATGAAGACAAGATAGTCTATGTATTGTCTTCATTTACACTTAATTCAAACCCAAACACAAGTATATGTATAGAAAGCCTATGTCGTGAAAGATTCATCATCATGAATAAAAATTTTGTATGTTTCAGATTTCAAGGTATTATGTGACCAAAACTTTCAAAATTGCAATCTTCACTTTTGAGATACAACAATTAATTACAAGTTACAAAATTATCCCTATGAATTTGTCCTGCTGAAGCATAATACCACATCTCCGTTGTCAAGTTTGTCCTCAGTGAAAGGAATGACTTAGGTTTTTAGTCAATGGCAAAGAGTATTAATTTTGTGTTGCTTCTCTCACCTTCTGAACACAAGAAACACCACAAGGTGTTGAAGCAAGGACATTTGGTGACTCATTATAGTCCGGGTAAACAGGACAGTCAGTTAGCAACAAGATCCTCTGAGCAAACCCATGAGCTAAGTAATTTCCATATTTTATTGAGATATTTTGAATAGTTAATTAATGGGGGGAGAATATTTTCCAAATTAGTTTAAATACTTAATCTCACTGTAAAATTTTCAGTGGAGAATTTTTTTATAACTTGGGAAGTAATTCTAAAGGCTCTATTAAGAGACAGTAAGAACAGCAAAGAGATTTTTTGAAAAGGATAATTAATGAGATGCTTTCTTTTATATAAAATACAAGCTAAATTTAGAATTACCAAACAATTATTAAATATAAGATTAATAGCACAGAAAGAAGATTATAATACAGAATAAGCAGCTCAGTGTTTTAGAATTTGTGCATATAATAAAAATTGAATCATTAATGAGTAAAACTTTTGACTTTTAAGTATGTTGCATTAGAAGAATTGGTTAAACATTTACAGAAAATTTAATTATTTCTTCCTATCTTATTCCCAAATAACTTTCAAGTACACTGAATAAATTCAATAAATATGAACATTAAAAACATTAGATGAATATTAGCTGAACTCTCTGAACAGTCAATGACTTCTTGAGAATATAATGATACAATAACTTGTAAAGCAAAAAGGTCAATTGTTTTAAGTACACGAAATTTTACCACATTTGTATTTCATACTTGTTAATAATACTTCATATGACAAAGGTGAGGGAGCCAACTGTAACAAATACAGATGCTAATAGAATTGTCCCTCTGTATCTTTGGGGCATTGGGTTTGGAAACGCCCAAGAAAAACAAAATCTGCAGATGGTCAAGTCCTGGCCCAGTGTGCAACTGTGGTAGAGTTGCAGGCAGTTGAGTTAGTTAGAAATATTATAGGCGTAATAATATATCCTATACTGTAAACGACTACTGTGAATATAACAATATGCAATGTATCGATTATTGTTACTATCTTATTGGCCTATTTTGAAATTCTGTTTTACTGTAATCTCTTATTTTTTATGCTTAAAAAAAGAAATGAAAAGAAAAAATAAAAAGAAAGAAATATTGTAGGCAGTTAGACAGAACTAGGTCCTGCAAAGAGCCAGTGCAGAAGCCCAGATACTTTGCAACTGTGGGGAGACAGACACCTCCTGCTGTGGGCCGGGCCTCAAGACAAAGATCAAACAAATGCACCCATATCCTAAGGACTGATATTCTAACTAGTTCTCTATCACCCTGAGGAAGTCAGGAGCCAGCATCCCAACCCTCTACAGGAAGAGTCCCTGCTGTTAAGCATGCCCGCCCGCTTACTACGTGACTCGCTTCCCCATTTGTCCCTGATTTAATTAATTTTACCTGAGCAATTAATCTTATTGGTTGACCATAGTTCTGTCCCACCTTACGCCCACCTTGCGAGTTCCCAGGTTTTCTTTCTTGTGGACCCATCTCACCTTGTGGTTTTACTCTATAAAAGTCCCTAAAAAAGACAGAATCCCTGGCAACCTGCTGGGGACCACTTCTGTCCCTCAGACAGAAACTTCCTTTCTCTCAATAAATATATTCCGCTCTGAACTTCTGTTGTTCCTAAAATTCATTCTTCAATTTTAGAGAACACGAATTTATATAGGACTTATAGTAGGTTGGGAGTTTCATTCCCTTACATTATTAGCACAGAGGATGAAAAAATTACTTGGAGAGACTTGGTCTGATAACTAGAGGTTCACAGGGACTGTCCCAAGGACAGGACCCAACATCAGGGAATCTGCTCCCAAGGGATCAGTCCCAAACAGAAAACTCTTCGGCTTTTATTTAGAATACCAGGCAAGCCAGGCGTGGTGGTGCATGCCTTTAATCCCAGCACTTGGGAGGCTGAGGTAGGAGGAGCGTTGTGAGTTCCAGACCAGCTTGGGCTACAATGTGAGCACAAGGCCGGCCTGAGCTACATAGCCTGTCTCAAAAACTGGGGCTGGGAGTTTGGTTCAGTGTCTTAAGCGCCCATCTGGCAAGCACGAAGTTGTGAGTTAGATCCCCAGTGTCACAAAAAAAAAAAAAAAAAAATTAGAATACCAGGCAGTAGAGTAGAAAAAGAAAAAGAAAAAGAGCTTGAGTAAAGAACTGTGCAAAGCGACCCTGTCTCAAAAAACTAGGGCCAGGAGTTTGGCTCAGTGGCTTATGCACCTGTCTGGCAGGCGTGAGGTTGAGAGTTTGATCCTCGGTGCCACAAAAATAAAGAAAGAAAGAAAGAAAAACTGTGCAAAGACTAAGCAGTTTACTGGGACAAGGGGAGGGACAATGGTCGGACATAACATGCTTTACTAGTCTGAACATCCTGCTGTTCTCAGCATGTTACGTTCAGGGCCTGCATGCCTTGGTAACACAGGCTCCTTTGCAACTTTAACCATTCATCCCTCTGGTCAATGTTCCCAAAGTCCCTTACATAAAATTTGTACCACTTTCACATAACATGCACCCATCCTCCTGCGTAGTTTAAATTTAGATTACTTATGAAACTTGCTATAAAGAAAATGCTATGTGAATCAGTGTTGTGCCATTTTGTTTAGGAAATACTGACAAGAAAATAGGTCTGTACATGTTCAGCACAGACAGACACAATTTTTTAAAATATTTTAATTTTTTAGTGCATCAAATCCACAGATTCAGAATCTTTGGATGCAGGGGGCGAGTGACCTTAGCAGATGGTGAGATACACAAATTAATTAAAGGAATAATTTAAACCCAGTAAATCAGTGATAGTCATAATCAAATCATTTTTAAATGACAGTTGAAGTGAAAAAACTATGGAAAATATCCATCATTATTAACAAACAAATGCAAAATAGTAAACCAGTTATTATTTTCCATTTATCAAATTAGAAGATTTTTACATAATGATGATACTCTACTGTTGTATAGAATCAGCAATACAGGTGTCTTACACAGACTGCTTTAAAGAAAATAATGACCTAGTCATTCAAAGAAAGTAATTTTGAAAGAGAATAAGGGGATGGTGATATTTCTCTTATATATGCATAAAGTTTATGAAACTATGACCCTTGTATTCCAGTTTCAGAATAGTGCCAAGACCAAAACAGAATCAAGCCTGCAAAATGAAAAAATTTCCTTATTTTTGGTCTAGATGAGTATTTCTTAAAATTTCCCCTTTTTTATCCACTCATTTACTATGATAGAGAAAGCTGCTCTCTTCAACACCTCTGTGATAAAACTCTTCTCGCTATACCAGTCTATGACCATCCATACTGCCCCGGTCTGTGTCTGTAAATCAAGAAAGCATGGATTTGGTTACCTCGGACTTTAGGGAGAGGGGAGTAAGTCAAAGAGAGAGAGAGAAAGAGAGAGAGAAAAAGAGAGAGAAACGAAGGGTAAATAAAACCAGAGTTTCCTTTTAGGAACTAGACTTAAGAATACTCCTAGTATTTAGACGTAGGAATAATCCTAGTATTTAGATTTAAGAATACTAGTAGTATTTTGTTGTTGCACAAAGACAATTACTGACCAAGACTGATGTTCAAAAGCAAGATCTACTTGTAGTCCTTAAATGATGCTAAAACATTGGATTCAATTTCTATGGCTATTAGTAGTTTAGTAATTAAGTAAACTATAAATCATTTGTGTAGGATATTGTACTCAGTGATCAAAAATCATGCTTTTGCACAATAATTAATGAAATGAGAAAAGTCTACATAGAAGAAAAGCACCATAGAAAACACATTTCCAATGAGACTATTATTACAGGGGGAAAAATAAGGGTAATACACTAAAATTATTGCCATTTATATTCTAAGCTTTTTCTTCTAATTTCTTGTAAACTATGTGTTTTCTAATGTTCTAGAATCAGACACATTTTTATTTTAATGCTTTTTGAAAGTGATGAGAAAAGATGAGAAAGTGATCTTTTAAAATACTGGGTTTTGTTTTCATCTCTGTATTTTTACCAGTACAAAAAAGGTAGTTACTTGTCAGTCAATTCAAGTTACTAAAAAGTTAAAGCAGTAAATCTTCCCCAGGTAGATCCATCTAAGCATTAGCACTCCTGTTGTCTTGCTCGCCGCTATCATTGCTGCTGTGAGAGGAAATGGCATAATCATGAATCTAAACTCGCGATGGAGACTGACAGTGTGTTGGTAAAAGAAACTCATTTTACCTAGCTCAAGTCCAAAGAGAGGCCACAGAACTAATTTATCTTTTGATAGAGTCCCCATTCTAAATGAAAGGAGAAATGGCAATGCATTAGTCTATGTCTCCAATGTCACAGTTCTAATTTAACACATTACTGAGAAGATAAATCTTTGAGTATGTCCTGCATAAATAGCATATTGTTATGACTGTGTTAATAAGGACCTTATTTTAATTTATTCTTAATAAATAGTAAATATGTACAAATATTTATAGTGTTTTAAGTTATAAATAGTAATAATTCATGAAATCAACCAACTGATCTCCCAGTTTAAAGAATATTCTTGTGACTTTTGAAGTCTCTATGAAACTTCCCTACTATTCTGAATTTTGTATTCACTATATGCTTTCTTTTCTTACTTGCTCAGAATGACATATAATGGAATCATATAATATATAGACGTTAATGCCTGGCTTTTTAGCATAATGAATTCCAGATTCATCAATGCTGCTGCTGCACTTTTCGGTAGTTTATTCTTTATACTGCTCAGTTGTAGCTTTACTAAACTTTCAAGTCCCTAGGGCAAAATACCTGACACCCACAATTTAAAGCAGGAGAGACTTAATTTGCCTCATAGATTTGGTGGATTCGGTTCCTCGTTGGCTGACTCCAGCCCTGAAACAGCGTGATGCAAGGGAAGGACAGAGCTGCTGTTCATCTCCTACCAACCGGGAAGCAAAGAGAAAGGGGAAGAGCCAAGGACAAGAAGACACCCTTCCTGGTCGCGCCCTGATGGCCTACCTCCAGCCCAGTCCCACCTCCTGACAGTATATTCTGCCATATATTCACCCATGGATTAATCCGCTAATGAGTTCAGCATCCTCACGACACAATTGTCTTCCAAAAACACCACCTCTGAATATATGAAATTTCGGGGTGATATTTTAATCTAAAGAGTAACCCTAGTATGCCATTATACAAGATGTAGTTCCTGTTGTTCATCCCTTCACCAGTTCTTTGGATAGTTTCCACATTTTATTGATTATAAGTAAAATCTAGGTGGATTTAATGGGCTTGTGACTGGTGCACATACAGAATTATGCAATCAGAATGGTCCTCGGCCTGGTTACATGCTCTGTGGTCATCATCTTTGTAGTAACTTTATTTTTGAACTTATGTTTGTAAACAGTCTAATGTAATAATGCTCTATGGGCTTGAGCAGAAGTATGCGCTGTATGTGAGTCCACTATTCCTTGCCACCCCATTCACTTGTAGTATCCCATGAACACAGAATTCTCACTGGACTTGATTCCAGGGAATTCGGAATGTCCCTAAGCATGTAAAAGCTGAATGTGTTACATCCACCACTAAATAAATAAGAATGCTAACAGTCCTGCCAAAACAGACACAAGTAGAAATAGAAAACTTGAATAATTTATTAGAGATTAAATATAATTAAAATGATTCTCCATCAGAATGCCAAAAGGTTTTATAGCTAAATTACTCTAAGCATTTCAAACAAATCAATTCTAACCTTGCCTAATATCTTCCAGAAAACGGAAAAAGTGGGAACACTTTCAATCTCCTTTCACTAGGCCAGCGTAACACTGATACCCAAAACTAACAGTGATTTTTCAAGAAGTAAAACTAAAGGCCAGTCTTAGGAATCGAAATGTGGAACTCCCCAACAGTACTTAGAAACTGATCCCAGTCACATAGCATACAGAAGGAACCACTTTTTAACATAGCTGTATTTCAGTAATCTTTGATTCAAAGATTAATCAATGGTAATCTACTGTCTGAACTGAATAGAGAAGAATTACACATTTGTCCTACTGAGACAAAAAAATTCAATAAAATTTAAAATCCATAGAATAAAACTCAGCAAGTTAGGAATTGAGAAAATTTTCTTCAAGATTAAAAAAAAAGATATTAACAACAGCAACAAAAAAATAAGCACATAACATAGCAAGTCATCATATCTTGAGAGAAGTTCTTCAGGGACTGGAAATTGGGACCAATGCCAGCACACTTATAGTCAATATGGTCCTGAGATTGAGTCTTGGTCAGAATATTGAAGCCAAATTAAAATTGTAAGGATTGAAATACATGAAAAACTTCTCCATAACTGTAAAGAAGGAAATTGTGCATGTAAATAAAAAGTGTACAAATTATTAAAATAATTGGATAAAATATGACCGATAGGTAGTTAGTATAAAATGAATATGAAATTTTGTCGTTTTTATGAGAACTTCAAGACATATTTAAAGGCGGCCAGGCATGGTAACGTGGCTGAGCAGGCGCCCTCGGGCGTCCCTGCCCCTCACAGCGACCTCCAAGGGCCAACGCGACACAAAGGTCTCAGCGCAGGGAGGCAGGAGCCAGATCCAAGGTGAGGGGCACAGCGCCACACTGCCAGCGCCCAGGGTGCGTGCAGGAGGGGAAGTGAGGGGCGGCTGACCGTGAGTGTCCGCACTGCGCTGGGATCCACCTCAGGGCGCCCTCCTGTCTATTCCCACGGAAAACCCGTACAGCTGGGCGGGGCCCTGTGGGGTGATCGGGAGCAGTGCCTGCGGGGAGGCTGATCGGCTCGGGTCTGGGCTGTTGGTCTGCGTTCTGGCCAGCAGAGGCTGCAGGGAGCTGGACCACAGGTCAGCCGTGCTCAGGTCCCCGCTTTCCACCCAGCCCAGAGGCCCTGGCTGAGACTCCCAGGCCTGCGGCATACTGCAGGCATCACAGGGAGCTTCTGACCCCTGGCCTCTGGCCTAGGTAAGAAAGCTAAATAAACCCAAAAGCTCTAGAAAAAAAAAAAAAGACACATTCATACATATGACAAAAGAGAGCGTTTCCCTAAAGATCGGTCAGCTCTCATTTCAGACCTTAAAAGCAAAACAACAGTCTACCAACTTTCAGAGAATAAAATCTTTCAAATTAATTTTATAGAAAGTGTTGGAATGTGCTGTTAAACATATTACGTCTTTACCTTTTATTTCTACTAAAATATGACAAAGTAATGGCAATCTTGAATAAAACTGGAATGAATATTCACCTTTTAAAATTGTGTTTAGAAATAAATCATGGGTTACTATACCGGTAAAAATGCAAGTGTACATATTTTCCATATTTCTGTACATTTTGTCAGAAAAATAATTTTGAAATTCCTGAGAAAAAGTATGCAGCAGGAAATTCAAAATGCTTGGAAGATCCTTTTCCTAGTTTTAATAACATTTACAGCGGGTCTATATTTTATACTACGAAATGAAATTATCACTGTCTGAACTAAGTACTTATACTTAATATGTTTCTAAGTACTCGCAATTATTTTTATTCCGGTAATATATATAAATAATGGGATAATTTAATAAGAATTATCAAATACTGCATTACAAATTAATGAGAAGACAAAGTAATAACTAAAATTCTTTTCCACTAAATGTCTTTTGTATATTATTCTGGATGCCAGATTGAGCAAATGAATGTCTTTTTAAAAGTGTAATTAAGAAAAAAAGCTAAAATTGTGTCCATGGAGCAGGAGTGATGCCGTCATATACACTTCATGCTTCATTAAACAATTGTGAACTGTTTTTATAGACAGGCCATATAGAATTACACCAACTGAGGTTATGCCTATGTAAGCATGCTCATTCCGTGTATGATCATTTAAATAAGTCAAACCTACATGAATGCACTTGGGTCCAATGGGTTCTTTTGTGAGTTTACCTATTCCTTTAAAATTATTTACGAACCTAATATCAATGCAGTACCTTTAGGTTATTTTAGCATGCTCAGAGTTGGAAAACTTTGAGTTACCCAATGTGCATGGACCCAGTTGAGGCTTAGCTCGGCCTTTGGGAGCCTTCTTGCAGTTCTCAAGTGGAGAAGATCAGAAGATGAAGATAGAGTCATCAGGGTAGCCCAGTGTGAGCCTAGAAGTCAGCAGAGAGGATTTGAATCCCAGTTCTGGTGCCCAGAAAGTCATGTAACACTTCTGAACTTCATTCTCCCTCTTGCAAAAAAAAAAAAAAAAATAGATTGTACCAAGTTGAGTTGACTTTAGGACCTGAGATCATAATCTAAGTGGAGCATGGTTTAATATTTGCTAAGTTAATATTCAAAGCAAATTTATGAAGCATAACTATTATGAATAACCAGATTATGCACACACATAAGCACATATAAATGTATATAAATTTATACAATTTAACTTTTGTTAATTCATGTCCTGAAGGATTCTAAAATCCATTTTCACCTGAAACAGTCACAACAATAAGCTCTTGTGTAAGCATAACTACAAAAGATTAAATTATTTGGTATTGGTGACAATAGAAATCATGCAATGATGCTAAAATAAATTATTGACAAGGTGAATAATATTCTACTGATATACATAAAATTAAGTATCTTCTAAAACATAGAAAACACCAGAAAAATATACTGCCCATCACAATTTACCAATAACAGTTTTAAATAAGTTTTAAAAATTAAAATTATACGAAGCAAAAAGAAAACAGTAATTTCTAATTAAGTTTTTGATTAATGAAATTTATAGTTTTCAAAGTTTACCTCCGCATAATCAGAGGGGTGATAGTTTTTAGCTTGTATTTATACATAGTTATTACTATTTCACAGTTTATAATCAACATCAGTAGTAACAAGTATTAATGATGATGGAAATAAGCAAATACATGTTACAATGACATGATGTAAATCAACTTATGTTTTATGCTTTTCCACCATTTGTAATACACATCACTTACGAAGGGGAGAGGGAAAAGCTAGTTTTCTTTAGATTATACCCATGTTAAATTAATCATTTTCGCAAAGAAATGCACTAAGTTTTATGAAACTGGTAAAAGTCAAACAAAAACCTATTATTTATGTACAATTGTGACCAAGATATTCCCTTTCATTATGGAGAAAACGTCTATAGTAGGTGTTAGTTATTGCTAATATAGAACGCATACCTAACGTGCTGCTCCTAGGGGTCATTTCAATGTGGTTGCTTGAATATGAAAACCAAGGTCTTGGGATTTGGACATACAAATGATTCAGAGCATTATTGTATATCCTTTCATTGTGGTACTTGCCATTTTTTAGTTGGCTTTCTGGATGTTACCCAATTCTTTAACATTGTATACCTTTCATTAAATTTCTATTGATTAAACTATCATTCTGTTACAATAATGCAAATTGACTCCTTTTCTTATTAAAGAAAACAAATTAGTGTTACAGAATGTAAATTATCCATAATAACTTCTAATTTTAGTTGGTTTAACATCTTATTGGTTTCCCCATCAATTACTGAATAAAATCTTCAATATACATGGATTTTATATATGCATAACTATATTTCCTGAGATAACTAATGCTTACTTTGAAAATGTTAGGTCTCTATACAAAATCTTGTTGGAGAATTTGATAGTTCCTTGACCAGTACTGCCATTCTACATTTTTCTCATAAGCAGACTTAGTACAACTAGGCCTGTTGGTAAGGTTGGTATTAGTTCTTTGAAGGGCCTTAAGTGATTAGAGGTGATTCTTTGTTTTGCCTTTGTGATTAACAATGAAAAGTCTTAGATATTTTAAGAAGTCGTTTTCTCTGAATAATCATTTTATTATTACATACTTTCAGAGAAGTAATAACTTGAACATGTCGTTTCTTCCAGAGTAAGACCGCAGCTGTGAGGACTGTTATTTCTTTACCTAGTGAGGCCATGGCTTACACAGAGTATGCATTGTGTAGACTTCTCTTCTTTTGATTATCCTTTCATAAAATACATTTGAAACAATACATTTTCAAAGAATAGAACAACAAAGCACTTAAAACCAAATTAATCGTCCTTGATTTTCTTTGGTAGTTTTTTTTTTTGTTGTTGTTACTTCTTTTTAATGCATGTATTTACTTTAAAAGGACATCTTTGAAATGCATCACATCTAAAAATCTCTAATCTGAATTCTGAATTTCTAAATCTAATTCTAATTCTGAATTTCTAAACTCCTTTTCACTAATTGTAGTTTATTGGTGATTACATCATTGTTATACTCTATGCGTTTGATAAACCTAATGTATGTATGGTGAAGTCATATTTTTCAAGCCAGGCTTCATTTCCTCCTCCAGGGAAATGGCTATGGACACAAAGAGTGTCCCACAAGGGTGTTCCAGAAGACACAAGGAGAGAGCCAGTTGTGTAGACACCATGGTTCATACATTCAGCCAGCCTTTCCCGTGCCACAGAGACTCTTACCGGTCAACACTGTGGTTCTCAGATGCAGAGTTTTACTTGATGTATATGGAAAGTATGATAAAATTAAAATTCCCAATTAAAATTTTATGCTTTATTCAGATTTGAGCATTGTTAAGCAAACTTTTGGGCCTGAAAATTCAGAATTTTAATTTTAATTCCAATGCATTTGTGATCTTAAGTTGCACAATTTTCTTTTTCTTGTTTTATAAAATAGCGATACAACGACTCTTTCATAAATTTGCTGGGTTGAGTCATTGAGATAATGTTTTGAGAGCTTTATAAAATGTCTTGAATTGCATGAAGATATGCTATTCCTTTTGTCCTTTCTTGTCCTGACACATTCAGTTCTGAGGAGCATGGTATCAAGCTAGGAGACAAAAATCTGAAAAAGGTGATTATTCCTATATAACTCAGTATCTGTTCATCAGAGAAAATATTTTATGAATACTATTTATTAAGCAAGTATATTGTATTTTGTGACAAAAACTAAATGTTTAATCTTACATAGATATTATTGCAATATTATATCAATATTCAAAAAGTTAAAATAGCATGCTAAGTGTACATACGCTATTTTCACCAAACGAAGACACTTTTTATTGGCCTTAGCTACTCTATCACCTCTTCCACTCCACTCTTCCTGTTTGCAAGATTTCTGATAAAAGATAGACTTTTATTCTCATTTCTCTGTAGTTAAAATAGACTTTTCTTCTGGTTTCCTTCCAGGTTGTCTCTTTGCCTTTAGTTTTATATAGTTTGAATATGGTATGTTTGAGTGTTTCACTTAGGTATTTCAAATTTTTGCTTAGTGTTGATCTCTTTTGGTGTTTTTCAAACACCCTGGATCTGGGATTTGGTCTCTCTTTAACTTTATAAAGTTCCCAACTTTATTTCTTCAAATATTTTCCCTACTCCTTTTCCTCCTTTTTTTTCTTTCTTTCTTTCTTTCTTTCTTTCTTTCTTTCTTTCTTTCTTTCTTTCTTTCTTTTTTTCTTTTTTTCTCTTTTCTGGTATTCCAATTGTGATTCTGCTACACATGTTCCAATTCTGTATGCTTCTTGGATGTTCTGCTTATTTTTTTTAATTTCCTCTTTCTCTTCGTATTTCAGTTTGGCAAGTTTGATCTGTTTAAAATTCACTGAGACTTTCATTGTCTCTTCAGACTCTTGTCATTTATTTCATGTCTTTGTTAAAAGCAGTACATGTTGTGTAGGCTAAAACCTTCTGAAGTAAATACACTTTTGGTGAGATTTGCAAAGAGTTGGCTAGGACTTGAATTGTATTTAATGTTTATTCTAATTATAGTAATAACAGCTGAGGAAGTTGAGGCACAATGAGTGTGGGAAGAAAGTACGTGGCCTGTAGGAGCCAAAATGAAGAGAAAGCATGAATTTTATTTGCCTATAATGAGTGCTCTTGAAATGGAAGTTGAGGGGTCTGTTTTCTGGTAGATTAAAAGAAAAACTCAAAGCAACCTAGTGGCTAACCATCACACTGGTGACAGGAACGATACAGGACTGTGACTGGTCGCCAGACTCCTACTAAGCCTACAGTGCCAAGTAGATCAACCTCAGTGACTGTGGCCCCGTAAGTCATGTTTGTTTGCCCTAAGGAATTTCGTGCACTGACTTTTATGAATACATTCTGAAGTTTTGTAAGTGTCAAACACCAGTTTTATGCAATGTCCTTGATTTCTTCCCCTGCCCCTCAACATTTTTCTGCTCCTTGGAGAGAATCTCTGACTGCAGTCTTTCGGCAGAGTCCACTGAGGGAGGAGGACTCACCAGAAAGGGGGTGCAATGAGGTGTCAGCAAGGCATCTGTGAACTCCCCGGGAGTCCCCTGGTGGTCTGCTTCTCTCAGAGGAGTTTCTCCATTCACATGTGCTTCTGTGTGTCCTCCAGGAGTGCAGCTTTTTGTAGCCCTTCATCCCCTTCCCTGTGTCCACTGTTCCTCATCTGTATTCCTATAACTGTGACCATGGCTGCGTTTCCTTCTGACTATGTTTCTGCAGTCTTCTCTGCCCATTGAGTATGACAAGGCAGCTGGAGGAAGACAAGTGACAGTATTTCAGAACTGGCCTGTGGGCGGCCTGGCCTCTCTCTGGACTGCTGGCTTTTGTAATGGAAAACAATTTGGGAAGGTTACACCTTGGCTACTCTTCCCTGTCTCCTGTCAGGGCCTTTAAGGACGTTTTTGTTTTTGTTTTTGTTTTGTGTTTTCTTGGTTCTTCACTGTAACAACTCTACTGTTCTGCAATTCCCGGAAAGTCCATGAAAGTGTGGTGGCCTGAATTTCTCACTTTCGTTGTTACAGCTGTTTAGACTCCAGCAGATCATTTAAGTGACTCATGAATTCGCGCTGGGGCTGTGATCTCAGTGACTTCTGCTCCATCTCAGTAGATTTCAGATGCGCTGCTGTTCAAGGGCTTGCTCTTCAGTCTTTGTGTGGCAGTTTTCCCTGTGACCTTAGTCCTTTGATTAGTCCAAGAAATATTGCTTACCTTTTACCTGTTTGAATATTGTTTGGTTCATACCACATGATCCACCGTGTCATGTTTTACATATTCACGTGTATATATATTCCAAAGTAAATTGCCTTTCATTGATAGAATTATCACTTAAAATTTAACTTTACTCGCACCTTAATTATTTGAGTAGCAATAAGTCTTTCCTTTTGCAGCATATAAGCCATAAACAGGTCATTGAGCAAAGAGTAACTCGATTTAGTTTCTCTTCCTACCCTGACTTTCCTTCATCATAGCTTTCAATATCGTTTTTAAAGCCATGCTTGTCAATTCCTGTTACTCCTGAATCTTGCACTTACTAAAATTGAAATGATGTATTCTATTGTTTTCTATTGAGATGAGTGATGAGTGCAAAATGGTTTTGAAATTGATGTCTGGCAACATAATCATGGGTAATGTAAAGGCATTAATATGATGCATGTGGTGCTGCCTGCCCATCTGCAGAAGCACATTCCAGGACCAGTTAGAGAAGAAGAGCCGTTCACTCAGCGTGGACTGCACTTCATTATTCACCATGTTGTCTTGGACAATTAAAGGACATTTCTATGATGCTTTGATTCCTTCATTCAGATCTAAGTATAGTGGCTTGTTCCCCAGAGTGTGTTACTGATAAATCTTCCCCAGTAGTTTCACTTGACTTCTCCCCACTAAGTCAGGCAAATATATACAACCCAAAAAACCTGAGGGTTGAAAAGATGGTGGGGACAGGGTATGCGTGGGTGACACTTCCAAGCACAGGACTAAGAGGAATTCATTTTGTTCTCTGCTGTCCATGAATGGTTGGAGTTAAGGGGTGCCGTGGTTGGATAACGAGTACTAGTTAATGACAATGGCAAGTGACGCATGTTATCTCTACCTCAGCCAAGGATTTAAATTAACTGTAAAAATCACTGATTCTAAGTGCTCTTCCAAAATAGCCTCATTCTGACTCTTACAAAGTTTTAGAATGTCTCCATCTGTCCTGCTTCATAGTTGACAATCACATCTTCTAATTTTGTGCCTTGTTGGGTAAATGGAACATATTCATTATATTTTTATTGCTCTGTATCTTTTAGATGTCTTCTCATTTAAGTCAACTTTTTTTTTCTCTTTAGAAAGAGAGAGCACAGCAGAAATAAAAGTGTGCTATTTCAGACACGCTATTTACATGTGCTTCTGTGTGTCCTGAAGTGGACTTACAGCTTATCCAATTTACCTATCGTTTTCCTCAAAAATTCTCCCCACCCTGCACCTACACAAGAGTGGCATGGTGCCCAGATCCTGTGTTGTTATCATACTAGGCACAGTGTGGCTATCATCTGGTCAACTAAAAGAAACAGCACATCTGGAAATACATGGTATTAAAATCTAGCCATCTTTTTTGATTAGCTTATTAAGGTACAAGCTTACATATTAAATTTCAAAACTAAATTTTTTCTGTTAGCTTTTACCCCTATAACAAAATTCTTGAGACAATCAACCGAAAGCAGGAGACACTGGTTCAGAGGCTGCGGTTTGTAACTGGCTGGGCCTATGGCTTCTGGACCAAGAGCAACACAGTGAGGGGCATAGAGTGGAGCAAAGATTATCACCTCATAGTCAGAAATAGAGAAAGCAGAGGTATAAGGGCCAATATCTCACTGTCCCCTCCAGTGCCTATTCCCAGTGCCTGGGAGACCTCCCATTAGGGACCACTGAAGTACAAGAGAAGAAATAGAAGATAGGTAGAAAGAAGACAAGGAAACTCTTAGTGACAAATTGTGCTTTTAAGAAGACTGCAACTTTGGGGACCAGTTGAAGTTACTCCAGGTTATCTACCTTGGTGCTTCCTAGGGGTCTGTTCTTTCCAGATTCATCACTTCCACAATTCCTTAAGAATATCAAAAGTTTGTAAAACTGACTCTATTGAGAAAGTAAAGAGCAGAAACCTGACCCTAAGATAAAAGAATAGGTTGAGAAATTAAAGAATGTTTATATTTCTTATCCTAAAAATAAAAAGGTCTAGGTTCATGCCTGTAAAATACGCCTGCACCTTCTGTGGAGTGGGTCACCTTGTCCTTGGGTTTCTACTCCTCTAGAGAAACATAAATAGAACCAGGCTGGAACTGAGCCTTCAACACTGGCACTTTGGGAAGACATCACAGAAGCAAGCTACTGCACTGCCTGGATAATGGGAAATAAGTCTTCATTTCAAATTCTACTCTAGAAATTACTTTATTTCTATTCATTAAAACTTATTGATGTCATTCCCTCCTAACATAATTGTCTTCTCTGACACTCGTTACTCCAAACTTGCTTCCCAAATAGTCATGTCCAACTGCTAATTTTGTGAAAATAAATTTTGTTAGTTTAATTGACCACTAAGTGCTGTATCGTTTCCAGGCCTTGTTTAAGCTTCTCCACTCACTAGCTTGTTGACAAAAGAGAGTGTGAGATGGAAGTATTGGTAATTTGAAACAGACTCCCACCTAGTGAACCACCTAGCTCAGGTTTGAAAATGAATTGTTCGGCTGTATCATCAAGCCCTATCCAGTCTCCCCAGGCTATCCTGTTTCACAATGGACCCTTGAACATGATGAGTCACAAAGCAGAAAGGGCACAGGTAGGTTTTACATATACAATAAAATCTACATCATGGTGAATTATTCTGTAGAACTTCTTGCTTCCCATAGTAAGAGAGTCAGAAAAAAATTCAGCTTCAAAGAACTGAACCATCTGATTTCTGTGTGTAGTGAAAGGAGGTTTTTTGCCTTGGTAGGAAACCACCTGCTTGTTTAAAAATGTGCAACCCAACAGTGTCTTTTGTTTTAACTGAGTGATGCTCTATGGAAATCCCATAATGTTTGCAAAGTTTTAGTTAAAAATTCCTCTCTTAAATACACACCATGGAATAAATGACCTACGCAAAAAAACATAGTTCTCTTATTCTGGAAATGTATGATACCAAGCATTCATTTTCATTGTGAGATTTTAGAGTAAGTGTATAGACAGTACTAAGATATGAATAAACATGAGTGATAGATGGAGTCTTCTCACAAGCCAGCCTCAAGCAGGAAAACCAACTGACTTGAACAAAGGGCCTCCGCAGAGGGAGATTTATGGTATTCAGCTGAATTACACTCCTTTATAGACTGCTGCAGACAGGCTGCAGGAAAAGCAGCCATCTATCCAATTTAAATAGACTGTGTGCTGCTACTGTAGATATTCCATTAATTCATTGCTGGGAGTTGCTGTAGGCGTAGAACTGGGCTTTGTTCTCGGACAGCCTCCCCCCATTGAAATAGAAATGCCATTTACCAGAGTGTCAAATAAGTAGACCCCATATAACACTATAATCAAGTTGCAGTGACATTACATATTTTAACCTCAATATTGAAAATGACTAAGTCAGCAGAGACTTACAATCTGCAGAACTCTGCTGACCACTGAACCTGCTTGTAATTTATCAGAGAGTTGTTGTCTTCTATGTGTAAAAAATACCGGTATCTTTAATTTGTGCAGCGTATTCAGGTTATGATGCTGATTCTCTTTTCCACA
This sequence comes from Dasyprocta punctata, assembly GCA_004363535.1. NCBI lineage: Eukaryota > Metazoa > Chordata > Mammalia > Rodentia > Dasyproctidae > Dasyprocta > Dasyprocta punctata. The sequence goes on from RJWM01006754.1 coordinate 21,051, forward strand.
GACTACCTTCTGCACTGTTTTACAGGTTTGTGTAGTACATACTATTATATTAGATTTAAAGACAATGACATTGCTCAGGAGAAGGTACAAGAGTCTCCCAAGGTTATACAACTGGAAAGTGGAAACCTAGCAGTTTTGATAGTCCTTCCCTGGCACTCTGTTAGGTGTTCTGGAGTTCAGAGAAGTCTGTGATAGAGTATAGTAGGTTCTAAATTGTCAATAAAGTATGCACACAAGTAACCCTAATAGGGAAAACTACTGCAATCACTAAATAGAGCCAATATCTTGAAGCATATCTAGTGTCTCAGTCATTCATTCGGGTCACAGCCAAAGGGCACAGGGTTGTCTTAAAGTAGCCCACAGGCACACTGCCCTCAACAGTGTGTGATCATGAGAAGCTAGGTCTTAATTTGATATTGACAGAAAATGTCACATTCAGTCTTGTGTCACTGCATATTCACTGCTGATTACAGACAGGCCAGGGGACCTACATGAAAGCACTGTAGGTCTCTTTCACACATACACAGCCTGAGAGGATTGGGGAGGTAGCTGGCCATTGTGTTTGGGAATTTGAGGTACTAATTTGACATGCTTTTCATTTGTAGACCAAAAAAAAAAGAAAGAAAGAAAGAAAGAAAGAAAGAAAGAAGAAAGAAAGAAAGAAAGAAGAACAAACAATTTTGGTGTTGAATGAGATAGAGCTTACTGAAATGTTTTCAGATAGAGAATGAAACTGTGATATTCAGGGGCCAGGAATTCAGTTCAGCAGCACGAGTACCTGCCTGGCAAGTGTGAGGTCACAAGTTTGATCCCCGTACCAAAAAAAAAAAAAAAAAAAGTGTGATATTCATAGCAGCATTGGATAACATCAGACAGATCAGACACTTTAATTTTAAACCATTAATGATTCAGTAGCTGCACTTCCAATTCAGCAACAGTGCATGGCCTGCCTGCCACCCTCCCATTAGAGGGAGACAATCTGCCAACTCATAACCCACATTGAGACGCCTCTCCACCTGCAATTTCGGCCTCAGATGATTTGTGCTAATGAATGAGTACCAACGCTGGAGTGCAGAAGCCTTTCTAGAATGCACAGTGATCAAAATGAGGACATCATTTTTTTGTAGGTAATCAGTGGATTGGATAGACCAAAAAATACCTGTTCTGCCCAGTTAAGCCAGAATCTTTAGGTCACCGAATGCTAGGCATATCACAGACCTTCCAGTACCTAATAAAACCCTACAACCAGCTTAGCATTTCATGGGAATGGCTTCATTTTAAAAAGATATAACTAGAACAAGGTTTAAAATAGTCTTATCAGAAGGCAAAAATAACTCAAAGTATCTCCAACTCAAAGTACTAACACATCATACACTGTCCAGTGAATTATACATCTTTGTGTTGTTTCATCAACATACTGTAATAAAACACAATATATTAAGCAAAATATTCCTGTATTACTTAATATAAATACATCTGTCAAACAAATTGAAGAATTTCTATCATTAGAAAAAGATCTAATATATTTATACATATATTATATATATGTACAAATATATAAATTTTTCCCAGTCTCTTTTACTTTAACTGACTTTGATAATCTTCAGTTCTACTTCAGACTCCAGCAATGACCTGTGTGTTCTATAATTTTGAATTCAACAAGAACTTCTCACACATTTTCATATGCTTAGCATGTGTCAAATGGGATTGTGTGTGTTTGTGCGTGGTACTAGGAATTGAGCTAAGTCTTTCACAGTGAGCCAGATTCTCAGTTCTTTATTGTTATTTTTTTTAGTCAGGATCTCACTAAGTCACCAAATTGCCCAGGCTGGACTCATACTTGAGATCCTGCTGCCTCAACCTCCCAGAGTGCAGGGATTGAAGATACTCATCAGCACACCTGACTGGCAATTTTTTTCAACAGAACTTCTTGCAATACTGTTTTAGAACATATCCCCATCATATGGAGAAAAACAATGTTGTCACATACCAAATATGTATCAAGAAACTAGAGATGCAGTGAAAATTACTCAGGAGCAAGACGAGATGAGAACACTGAAGTCCAATTTTCTTAAAATTATAAACATCAGTACATCTCTTTATCAAACATAATCAGAAATTTCATAAAAATCTTGTGGGAGAGGAAATTTTATTATAATGAAATACAACCTGAAATCTACTTTATTTCATGATATCTTTAAAAGTGCATGCAGTCAAGCACATATACATCTTAAGTTTATAAATTTTGTTCTATGTTTTATTAAATCTAGCTTATACCTATGAAAATATATAGTTAGACATTGATGTGTTTGTGTGGGTGTGTTACTTTGTTCTCAGACATTAATTCCCATCATTAATGATCAAAACATTATTTAGAAACCTTGAAAGAACTTAAACCAAAAGATGCATAACAAAGTACTAGAAAATAATTGATTGACAAAAAATTACAGCAGGTCTTCTATGACAGATAAATGTCACAAAAATCAAAACTATCACCACTGTATCTGTATCATCTTTACTGGAATGAACTTCAGAAGTAAAAGAACACTCTTTTTTGTTCTCTCACGTAAGCAACTCTTTGGAAGTGAATTAAGTAAACATGAGCCTTGTGCATTTGATAAATATGCACGTCTTCTTTCGCCTCTGCCATTGCCTTTCATCCAGCTGCAGCTGGGAAGCCAGCAATAAATACTATTTATTTATTTTAATAGTACGCTTAGTGGAAGTATTACCAATATTTCCTAAGCTTAAAAACATCCCCAGATGCATTTTACTGTTAGACTCAGCATTTTCGTAGTAATTTATGACTTAAATAGGGTAAACTCTATTAGTCTATGTCAAACCAACAACTGGGCAAGTGTCGAATGTTACCCTGTGAAGTATGACCAAATCTATTGCTGCCGTCATTAGTACATATTGAGTCTGTTTATAACAACCCAAAGGGAACAGTGAACTTAGCACGCCTGTGTGGGGTCTTCCTCTCTCTCCAAGAAGGGCCAGGCTCGGCGAAGCCAAGTTTCAAGGAGCATCGAATTAGTTCAACAATAAGCGCTGCTTCGTTTTTTTTTTTTTTTCCTTCCTTCTTCTTCTTCTTCTTCTTCTTCTTCTTCTTCTTCTTATTATTATTATTAGTTAACAACATGAACTTCAAGATCTTGGGCTGTATCTTATAATCAAATCACAGCAATGATAGTTTTTCTGAAAAAGCAATTTCATTCAGTCATCTTTTGAAGTCTGACTTTTTCTGCATAAAATCATTTAATTATTCTTGCTTGTCTTCTGTAAGAAAAGTCATACAAATGTATAATAGGGTCTTACAATCAATAGATAGGTCCTCCTAAACTCTTTTATTCCTATAGGCTAGCTTTAATGTTTCACAATTATGTTAACTGGATGAGCTCCCACTGAATTCTGGTTAATACATTTGGGAATCCATTCATGGAATCCAACTTTTACTCTTATAATAAGAAATCAAACTGTAGGCCTTTGAAGACAAGACAATTTCTGCAACCACTCCCACACCAACAAAGCTTCTCTTTTCCCAATCTCTTGTTTTCCAAAGAAGGAGCACAATTTTCTGATTACTAAGATATCAACACTGATCTACCTATACTAGTAAGCAATATCACAGAACAGATTTAGCTTAGATACATCTAAATGTGAGTATTGCTTTCTTCTTCTGTCTGATAGCCCATGAAGACTGCTGATGTTAAAATTTGTATTTGGACTTAAATGAATGCAGAATCACACACTTTCCTTTGGGGTGAGACTTGTGCATCCAATCCAACTTTACACACCTGCGCACTGGCGTAGTTAAGGATACTCTTGCATCTTAACTTTTACTGTCCCTCGTACATAAAAAATCCACAGAATTCACTTAACACCAAGTGACTAGGCCAATGCAAAATTTAGTCATTTTATAAAGACTATTTTTTTTACAAAATCAATTATACATCATGTATTTTAAACCTAACCGAGGGCAGGTGATATAGCTCAGCAGCATAAGTGCCTGCCTAGCAAGCTCAAGGTCCTGAGGTGGATTTCTGGTACAAATAAAACAAAAAACCTGTTATCTCTCCAAAAATGAGTATCAAAACCCACAGTTAAGATAAAAATTTGAATTTAAGTAATATAATGCAATGTTTTTCACCTGGGAATATTACAATTTTTCAAATCCTCATCAATTAGAATACTCAAGGATAAACAAACTATGGACTAGAGGACAAATGTTGTGCCTGTTTTTGTAAATAAAGTTTTATTTGAACACAGTTGCAATCCTCAGTAGTTACCATTATTTGTTGCCACTTTTGAATTACAAAGGCACAACTAAGGCAGAGATCATATGTTCCACAAAAGCAAAAGTATTTACCCTCTGGACATTAACAGAAAAGTCTGCTGACTGCTGGAACACAGTATATCACACTTTATTAACATGTTTACAATTCCTAGCATAGTCCCTAATATATAGTAGGTCATCCTGAATGAATAAATCTAATATAGTTTTTTGGATGAATTTTATAGATGCAGAGGAAAAATTTGTGCTGTAAAGATGAGCCTAATTTTATGTTTGTTTTCTTTCTCCCTGTTTCCTTTCCTTCTTTCCTTCTTTCCTTTTTCTTTCCTTCCTTCCTTCTTTCTTTTCTTCCTTCTTCCTTTGCAGACCTCCTTTTTCACCTTCCCCTGGGTGAGGAAAAGATCAGTAAGGACATCCCTCACTGGAATGGGAGGAAACGAAAGGGGATCACACAGTCAAAGCCCCCTCCCTGGGGCAGAGTAGCAGGCTGTTCTCGGAAGGCTCACAGTCACCCTTACACATTTGCTTCTCAACACATGGTCTTCCCTACCCTCCTCTACCTCTCATCACTATACCGTGTGTCATAAACACCTAAAGAAAGCTTAAGTGGAACTCACCATCACTCTCATTTTCATGGCCTCATGAGATGACTAATTGACAGACGTAAATGCTTCATAGATGATCACACTGAACTGCACCCTTTAGTTCATGTTCAATTAAGCCTTTCACAGCAAACAGCCTTAAAATTTTATTGAGAGAAATGATAAAAGGTAAATAGAGCTGGGGGATGTAAGCAGGATGGGAAGTAGGAAGAAACAAGATTAATAAGAATGTTATGGCTATAGATTTTGTAACTATCTGCAAAGTAGAAATTATCACTTCTTATGGAAATTATCACTCTTATGAAAATGCTGCATTAATATTTTAGCTTTCAAAATAAAGTCATAAATAATTTGCCTATTCTCTGATGCATCATCCGGATGTTTATTTTCCTACATGGTTATGTTAAGTTTTGAATCATCTAACTTTGAGTAAGCCCCTTTTGTCAGTTTTCATTACATTGGTATATACACGTAACAAATTGAAGAATAAACGTTAAATCAAGAGCAACTAGACAAACTCAATTATGATGCCAAGAAATATTCTTGACAGAGCTGATAAGAAGTTGAACTGTAAAGATTTCTAAAATGAAAGCGCAGAGAAGTTATTAATCACCAAATCCATACATTCTTGGTCAAATCTCACACAAATTTAACTATACTCTTTTCCTACTTACTCAGTCTTTGATTTTTACACCTTAAGAAATTTTGAATGTGTAAGAATTGTCTCCAGAGTACCTTTAATTGTCACAATTGTTATAAGCTGTGGAATTCTAGTTAGTATTCCATAAATTATAAAGACAAACGAAAACTCAGTTTCAAAAGTCATGTGGAAAGTATTTAAATACTACCTTTACCAGCTCTTTGAAAATTAATACATGGATACTATAATTTTAAAAATTTTCTAATGTAGGATCCAAACAGGGCCTCAGGACCATGTTTATCATTTTAAGTCACAGAAACCAGGTACACTTAATACTGCTTTGAAATTAGAGACTGCAAAGGGACTGGGGGTGGGGTGGTGGGGAGAATGGAGAGGAAAGGATTCACCATTTCATTGGTTATGAATACCCTTCATTAATATGTAAAACTTTGGAATTCAGGGTCAACTTACTCCTACCATATTTTAGAGTTATGGCATATGTATTTTCAATTAAAAAGAAAGGTGAATATCTTAAAAATTTATATATCCCAATTGAGTTATTTTCCCAATTTCCCCACTATAGCTGTACAATAAACTATACTTGGAAGAAAAAAATCAAAGTATTATTTATTAATATAACAGGGCTCGTGATAGTTATTTTCAGACAGAATAAAAAATAAAACATAAGTGCTAAAAATGTAAAGATTATGAAGAGTTGTTAAGCATAATTTTTTAAAGTCCCTCTTTAAGCCTCTTCAACATATCTTACCCATCTGTCAGCTCAATGCGGTGTCCACTGGTACTCTTGTGTAACATTTACATCAATTCAGTGTTAAATTTAGACACATCTATGTCTAAATGTGAGGACAGCACCCTTGAAAGGGAGCCAGTATACAGTGAGGGAGCCAGAAGAACTGGTACCATTAGAACCTCTTATCCCTGCCTCTTTCTTGAAACAGATTTGTGCTAAACTTGAAGACACAAGCATAAATATATTGCTCTATTCAAACCTACAAAGATTTATATTGTAAGTGACCAAAGCTAACAGTTTCTTCAAAGTTGTCCAACAACAAAATAGGCAGCATAGAAAGTGGATCATGGAATCTGCTTCTGCTCCATAGGACAAGCAATTTTCACTAGTAATTACTTCTAAAATTAATTTAGTCTTGTTCTTTGCTTTCTTCTCTCTAGGTTAACTGAGGCATGACAGGTATGATGTAAAGGGCCATCAGATGTAAATTCTCTAGTTGTTGTTTATTATGTTTGAAGGCCACTATGAGTATATCCTATCTGTAGCATAGAACTAAATAGTAAGAGGTAAAGTGTTTGTTGACTAACAGAACATAAAACTAACTCTCAGTTAACTCAGGAAAATAAGTAACTGACCAGTGAAAATCAATTATGAAGTTAAGGGCCTTGTTTTCTTTATATGTTTGACAGTAACCACAGAAAATTGTTAAACTGCCTAAAATTTCCAAGCCAACTTTTCATGATTCCTAAATCTGTCACTTGTGACTGTCTTCAAACTCGAATCAACAGAGAATGCAAGGCCCTCAGGATATTTGCTTGTACATCTGAATCATAGACCTTACCAACATTTTCCGAGTACATGCCACATAAATAATTTGTTGCATGGAATAATTCATGCTAGAGAACAAAGAACTTGTGCCCACAGAGGTCTAACAGAATAACCTCAGGAGGTCATTATGAGTGAGAAATACATTTAAATATTCATTTTATTATAAAAGTTCTTATTTTAAATTTTTTTCTCTCTTGTTTGAATATGTATGCTCACATTTTAATATGGTTTGTTATTTTTTTAATTTAAGAGAAAAAAGACACAGAAAAGAAAGACAAAAAGCAAAAGAGACAAACAACAACAAATCCAAAACAGTAACATTATAGGTTTGCAAAGCAAATGATAGGAATTTGACAATGGTTGCAATATTGTATATCATTACCTTCAAAAGGGTTGTTTAGATTAACAGATACAGACATGCAAAATTGATCTAATCATATGAGTATTAACTGTTCTTTTTTAATAACTAATACACTTAGTAGTATAGCCATTTTAGCTACCTTATGTATACATATATACAAATTTATGTCTTTTTCCTTTTCTCTTCCTTCTTTTCTCCTTTCCCCTTTCCCTATTATTTTTGCGCTTTGAGTAGTTTCTCACCCTTACACAGTATTTATTGTACATTTTGGATCGTATATACTGTTTCAGTTTCTTGCACTAGGGAGACAATACAGTATTCACACATGTGAGTTTGATTTATTTCACTTACGAGTATGGTCTCAAGTCATGTCCATTTAGTTATAAAAGTCTTAATGCAATCTTTCTTGATAGCTGAGTAGTGCCTCATTGTTAATATGCTTTAAACACAGAGTATTGAAAAAATTTATGATTTGGAAAGTTTTATCAAATCCCTGACATTTCAAACATACCTGTCTATACTGCTGCATATCCTTAAAACTTCAAATACCCCAGTTGAAAAGGACAACTAGCAGGCATCTTGGTAGACAGTTCATACTCTGGAGTGTTTCACTTTACTTTTGCTTAGCTTCCAACCATTTTTTAAATTCATATTCACTATTTTATCTGCCTTAATTTTTGTCCTCTAAGAAACACAACATCTGATTACCAAGACCTTTGGCAGTTTATTTTGTTTATTTGATTCCCCAATCACAAAACATATCTATTTTATTCCATTTTCTCCCTGGCATTGTTACAGACACTGGGAAGAAAAGGCAATAAAACAAGTCAGTCTCTCAAAGTAGATATGTATTACGATAATGCAAAGAGTCAAAGATAAAATTAAAAATACATGCAAAGCCAATGGCAACACCACAAATATGAGAGAGACGAAGTATGTGGAAGTCATTTTTTTTTTTAATTCATTTCCTTTAAGTGTCAGCATCCCCAATTTGCCCTAGTAAAAGAACTATTTTGATAGGGCTTGGTAGCAAACCTGCAGGCTCTGCCTATGTACTTTCTCAAGACTCTTAATTTCACTCTACATCTTATAAAGTAAAATCTTATTCAATATAGATACCCACATAGCAGTGTATTCATTTAAGTGACTTGCTAAAGCAGCGTTGGAAGAGAAATGTATCAGAATAAGAAATGGCAATAGGTGAAGATTTTGTCAAGATTCCTCTGTCTGCCGGGACTCAGTCACTGTCTTCCGGTCTGAAACCCATGTGAATTTCTTCTGCCAGGCAGGACAGTCCCAGGCCTGCCCTTCTGCAGTCACATTGCCCTCCTGGAGCGTGTCCCTCCCTCTCTGCTGTCTGAGTATGTTACTAGCACATTTAAAGTCCTAATTTGAAGCTATGTGTGTCTCCAAATGGAAAGATAAGACTTCTGGAGGAGATTTAAGTAATTCAATTTCTGTCCTTCCTCTTGCAACTCCAAACAACTCTAAATTAGCATCTTATTTGGCAGAGTTGTAATTACCTGAGAAAGTCTGCTTTCGAAGGCATTGCTCTTAAAAATACACATCTAGCCACTTAAGCGGCAACTTGCCTTGAGAAAGCAAGGAGCGTCAAGCTGCCCTTGAATCACATTGACGATTTCTCTCAGCAGTGACCCGAAGACAAGGATGTGCACTCCGAAAGGGGATTGCCACAATTTTTAATCTGCCTGACTTTCTGATCAGGCAAAATATAAATCATTTAATCACCTCCCGACTGAGCATCAGGTCCAACTAGTATAAATTTTCCTTCATAAAAGTTTCATCAAAGCTGGGGATAGCTGCACTGCCTTACCTTTTGCTGGAGAAATTACAGCCCGCCAAGATCGGCTGGTAGTCATGTATGATTGATGGACCGGGGTAGATGGCCTTCGAGCACAGGAGTTCAAGTCTAAATGGCCTTCGTCGCTGTTTTCATCTTCCCCTTAAAATAATGTGCTGCTTCATTTACTGCAAAGAAAAAGACAGCCAACCGATGTGGGAGGTTTTTTCATGTTTTGGCTTTCTTTGTTTCTTTTCTGAAAATACATACTTCCATCAACTTATAGATGGAAAAAAGTTGGTAGACTTAATCTTCAATATGACAATGTGTCCTCTAAGCCCACCCATTTAAACGAGTAGCTAGAATCTGAAGTGAATCGTAAAGCTCCATTTAGTATTGTCTATTTTTTATAAAATGAATAAAATTCAATTATATGCAGTTTTATTGCACTTATCTTATATGTCCAATACAATTTTTATGTGATTTTAAGGTGAAAGATATCCATTCAAACAAAGAAAATGAAAAAAAAATGTAGATTCTGACACTTTCTTAATCAGATCCCTGACTCATTTGTCGCTTTTACAGTTTAAACCTGATAACACTTAAATGGAAAAAAAAAAATCACCTAATGTCTCATTCCCACTACTCAGAATTAGAGTGGAGAATGAAAACTCCTCAGCAACTAAATAGTCCTGTTTATAAAACAGTGAAAGACAAATCATCCCCTATCTCTCAAATAATGGTCAAATCAAGAACTAAAATGTAAATCATTACCAAAATGTAAGTTAATTTCCAGAAGTCTAATTTTCAGTAGACCTACATCACTTATAATGCTTTTCAACCTAACTACTTTCTCATTTCAGACATTTGAATCAGTTAAGTGTATGAAGGGCCTTACATTCAACTCCACATAATTTTATGCTTTTGTGTAATTATAGTGAGACTTGAAGTGAGACAAATAAGTATGAAAATGTATAATTCAAATAGGAAAAAATAAAACTGAAGCAGCTGAGTATGTTTCATACTTACCATAGTAAGTGTAAAACAGTATTTGTCCCAGGAAGTAAAGTTTCTATTTTCTGTAAAGTACCAACATGAAATCAATTAAAATTCATTAACACAAGTCAAGCAAGCTCCTTGTGTCGTCAGCCACAGATGAATGGTCTCACCAGTGCAATTATTCAGGCGAGGGGAACATGTCTGCTGAAATGCAGGTGTATACATACCGGGTTACTGCATATGACAAAGGAGAACAAAAGCGTTCTATGGTAATCTACTACACAGATAAGGCTACAGAGGGAAATCCCTCTTAAAACTCAGAGCACAGTGAGCTCTAATCGAAGATTCTCATAAAGTCAGTCAGTTATCTTCTCAATCACAGATCCAAACAGTGATTTGTCAGTGGTGCTATAAGTATTGTTTCCAGAGCCTGTACACCTGTGGGTCTGGAGTGAGAGGAGACGTGTCATTCAGGGCTCTGCAATTCTAACATTTCTCCACGGGTTCTTTCCTGGGTTTTTGTTTGTTTGTTTGTTTGTTTGTTTGTTTGTTTTTCCCCAACTTTAGTGTGCATCTGAATTGTCTCCAGCGGAGTTCCACTCCCTTCCAGATTTGAAGCTCTGCCCAGGAATTTGAACCAACTGACCTGGTCTTGGTTGCAGAACACTCCTTGCCATTCCCTCCTCAGGGACACCTGGTAGAGGTTTCCTGATGTTCTCAGAAATCTCTAAGAGCACAACACTACAAAACAAAGCAATAAAAAAAAGATCTCCAAGTAACAGTGCATTCTAGATGTTTATTCTCACAGAATAGGCAAAGAGTGCAATTGTAACTGATTTGAGGGAGAAATTGTTCAACTTCTAATTCCTTTTATGCTTGGCTATGGCGAATAAGAAAGAAAATGAACCCATGAATATAAGAAGAACAGTGATGTCAAATCCATTTGGGGCTTGATTTATTTTTCTATTTGAGGAGGATAAAACAATGCACAGTAAGTACTGGGAGTTACGTTACAGTGCTGCTGGCCTTGTTCAGCTGGAAGTTCGTGGTCTCTATCACTTCCATTCTTCACTGTAGAGTTGCAGGGCCATTTGTGTTGGACTCATGGTAAGTTTTATTTACTCAGAGGCCCTGAAGTTTTATTGGTCAGTGTTTGACTCTTCAGCCAGCTACCTAGTCTAGAGATTTCTGAGTGCAACCAATTTCTTGAATTCTTAACTATTCTACAAATACAAATAATGAACTAATGAAAAGAAACCCATTCAAAGACTTTCCATCTACTTCCATGTATTATCCATCCACAAACTAAAGTAATTTTGCCCTTAAATTTTTCTCTTGAAATTTTTTGAAAATTATCATCTTGATTCAAACTGCATCATTCTCATAGATAAGCTCATTATCATATCCTGAAATCGAATCATGAAAGCAAGAAAAAATGCCTTTTTATTCAAATGATGTTTATGGTCTCCTATTGCTCCTAAGATTAACACAAAATTCCTTGCCATGTGTGTGTGGACTTTAGGACTTGGTCCTTATTTGCCTCTTCACTTGAATCTCTTCCCCCTGGTTCCCTCTACCTTGCCGTCAACTCTCTTCTGGCCAAAATGGTACCTCCAAGTCTTTCCTGCTCACCTCCCTCTCCGTGCTGCCTCTTCCAGGCAACTAACCATAATTCATTTCCTGTCCCTGTGATCTTCCTTCTTGTCATCAGCACATGAAAACCTGTGTGTACACATATTTCATTTGAAATACAATTTCCCAGGGGAAAGGTTCCTGTTCTCCCCTCTAAGGTTAAATCAAAATATCAAAGGCAGACCGAACCATGTGTCTTTCTGTTACAGTTTTCTAGAATGAATTTTACCTTTTGAATGAGTGTTTGATTAAAAATAATGCTCTGTTAAAAGAGCAAAACTCATTCAACTTAGTAGGACCATCTTTCAGAACAATACCAAGTAAATGGTATTTCTTGAATGTATGAATTGTTGAAAAGAAGTCTGTCCAGATCTGAGAAAATGTATATGGCTCCAAAGACAGAAACTGAAGTAAATCCAAAATAGTCATTGAAATGGTGAAGAAAAAAGCAAAGCTTTTAATGTAAAATAACTTCTCAGTTAAGAGCCTTTTGTACTTTTAAATACTGTTGAAGGTCTCAAAGGATATATATAAATAAGTTATATTTATGAACATTTACCCCATTAAACATTAAAATTGGGTATAAAAATATACCTTTCTTTAGAAATTTATTTTGAATTAATTAATAAAAATGAAATAATTCCAGTATGTGTTGGCATCAATAAGCATACCTTAAGGAAAACTAAATACATTTTCCAAAGAAACAGAAAAGTTAGTAAGAGAAGTGGCTTTGTTTTATGTTCATTCAGTTTCTGCCTTAATAGAAGACAGCTGGGTTCTCCGAACTGCTTCTACATCCAATCTGCTGCAATATCACAGATGATGTAACCTTTGGAAAACTCACTCATAAGAAAATGAGAGTGAAGAAGAAAAATAAATTTGGAGCATAATATGAAAATAATTTTGATCTTGTTGACCTCATGAAAATAACTGATATCCTGAAGAAATCCATGGACAACAATTCAAGAATTACTGATATAAATTATTCTCCAAACCAGGAAACTTTTGGCAATAAAACCGTACATTATAACAATTAGTCTAGGACATCAAGCATAAATTGAAACTATTAATATGTGGTACTGAATGTTTAGATAAATATGCTAATTAAATGTAATTTAATACAAATTATATGGCATGAAATATTTTACTAGTGAATTGTAGGAAAAGTTGCATTTAATTTTCATATATCCACAGAAGCTAGATACATCTATTTTATTTATTTATTTATTTATTTTTACTTTTGAACCAGGGTCTTGCTATGTAGTTCAGGCTGGTCTTAAACTCACTATGTAGCCCAGGCTCGTCTCAAAATTGTGGCAATCCTCCTGCCTCAGTCTCCCAAGTGCTGGGATTACAGGCATGCTCCACCCTGCCTGGTTTCTAGCTGGATACATTTAAAGTTGGATACATTCTTTCACAAACACCTAGTATTTTATACAAACTAAGCTCTTAAGATAAATTTAATAGTAAAAGGACAAAATCTTGAGTAAAAAACAACTAAACACTCTTTCACAACTTGTTTTGAAATGAACAGATGAATATGGATTAATACAACTGCAGTGATTTGAATATATGGTAGTGATTCCAGTGTAATAAACTTCCTCTGTCATTCAGCGTTTTAAGTCATTTCAAACCTATGTAGGTAGAATCTATCAAATGGAATAAAATTTCCCACACTGTATGACAACAGAGGCACAGAGCTCTTCAATCTGAAAAATTATCTAGCAATATTTAGTATTTATTGACCATAAGTAGTAAAAATTGCCATTATTTCTTTTCTGAGTCAGTTTTCATAGCTTTAAAAATATTTAATTTCCACCTTCACAAACACACAAGCCTCTGACTATTATGCAAGACATCCTAAATTAAATAATGATGCAGGACAAAGTGGATTTTAAAAGCAAATAGGTACCAATTATGGAGGCGAGGATAGGGTCAGGGTGGGAACCAGCAAGATGTTGTTTGTATTTTCAACTGCAGAATTTATTGAAATCTGCAGCAATGAGCACGTGTGCATCACAGGGTTAGCTATCTGAAAGCAGCACACCCAGGAGAGGGGAGCATCTCAGTTTCTCAGTCTATATAGTAAAATTTCCAAAGCACCTCCTTAGAGTGCCAGAAATTTTCCTTAGTAGTCTTGTACCAGTGACAGCATATGATTACTAAGCATCTCTTATGTGGTCTAAGTCAATTTCAAATGGGATTTTGCTTGAGAGAAACATTTCATTCTTTATTTCAGAATGATGCAAGTATCCACTCAATCCTAATAACATATTCAACTTGTTAAGATTTTCCAAGAAATTGTCCAAACATGCACACTTGTTTATGTACATACAGTTCATACCAACTTGAAAACAATTTTAATCTTCTATCTAATCAACACAGAATATTTGCTAAATGTGAGACAGCCTGAGATATTATCTCTTCTACCAAGATAACCTCGAACATGAAAAACTTTTTGGATACAACATAGAGTCAAGATAATAAAAAGTACTAAAGCTACAGGTAGATAATTTAGCAAGTTATAAACCTAACTCATCAAATAGAATTTTTAAATAGTAAAATATTTGAGAAGATTGATGATAAAGCCCTCAGTGGTGGCACACACCTTTAATTCCAGCACTCGGGAGGCTGAGTTAGAAGGAGTGTTGTGAATTCAAGACTGGCTTGGGCTACAACATGAGCAAGGTCAGCCTGAACTATATAGTGCAATCCTCTCTCAAAAAAAATAGGTCCAGGAGTTTGGTACAGTGGTTTAAGTGCCTTTTGGGCAGGTGTGAGGTTGTGAGTTTGAGACCTAGTACTGCAAAAAAAAAAAAAGATTGATGATAAAATCCATAAACATTTTATAAAATATTTTTCTTTTTTCTTTAAAAAACATCCATTTTCAATAAGTCAATATCCTCTCTAATTATTATTTTGAATTTGTTATTATTGTTAGAGCATATATAAGTTGATCAAGATCATTTTCTGTTGTTCACAAATAATATTGAAATGAAACACTTAAACATAACACAACCCGTGAAACACTTAAAAATATTACAAAAACAATTTTCTTAAAAACTTAATGCTACTTATTTCATGAGCTAAAAGCTTATTTATTCACTTTCCAAATATAATTAAGCATCTTAGTATCCTTTTTTCTACAAGAGATTCAAATATGTGTCTGATTTATCTCTAAATATGAGTGACATAAGCTCTGTGCCCAAAGAACTAAAGTATACTGTGGCTATCTAAAATTTTGATGGTTTCCAGAGACATGGGATATTACTTCTTTTTTGATCATGTAGGGCATAAGACATGATTTAAACCCTTATTAGATACCTATGAGATAAAGGAAGTAGGTTAGATGAATTCTTCTCTTAAAGATGAAATGGATTAAAGAATTACCCTTAGAGCTACTCTTGAAGACAAATTGAAAGGAAGGCTAGCTTGGTATGGGAGAATAGAGATGGAATCATAACTGATAACATCACAGGTTATAAGAAGAAATAGTAAAGTGGAAGACACAGAGAAGAACAGGGATGTTTGTAGTTAGAGAACTGAGACATAGGAGGAAACTTTATCAGGCATGGTATTCAGATCCATTCACTAATAAAACATATGAATGGGAACCACATTAGGTGGAAGAGGCAGGCAGTGCTTCAACTGACACAGGTTGCAAAATGCATTTGTATAGAAGGAAAGATGTTTCATTTATGCTTATATCTCTAGAATTTATAATAGTTCAGGGAACTCAGCACATGCTTCAAAAAAGGTTATTGATTGAAGAGTATTCATATAGAGTATGGTCCCTGAGTCAGGCTGCATAACAATGTATGTAAGTCTGTAAAAGACAGATGAGAAGTATCTAAGCCCTGAATGTGCAGACAGATTACATTTTAGTGCTTTCAATATAAAGTCTGTATTTGTCAGGGGACTACAGATAGAACCAACAGAATGGACAGATGATAGAGAGGTGATACAGATATGGAGAGGGGAGAGAGAGAGATATAAAGATAAATGATTTATTAAGGGAGCTGGTTCATGTGATGAGCAACCCTGATAAGTCCCACAGAACATCTTCCCCAAGCCAGAGAAACAGCTAAGCCAGTGGCATGGTTCACTCTGAGTCCAAGATCCTCTCACTAGGGAATCTGGTGGTGTAACAGTCCAGTGCAGGCCTGAGAACCCCTGGTGTAAGTCCTACAGCTTGAAATCCAGAGAAGTTAGAGTGTTGATGACCAAGAGCAAGGAAAGACTCCAGGAAAGACAGCAAAGTCACCTTTCCCCTACTCTTCTCTTTATCTATGCCCTAGACCTGTAGTGGTGAACCGAGGCCAGCCGGCCACAGCAGGCACGCAGAGCTTTGTCAGCCCACAAGTCAACCAGCCCAGGCATCCAGTATTCCCTGAGCATCAGACAATAGCACGCAAAAAGGCAGAGCTGGCACTTCACAATACATAGGTGGGTTTTGCATTGCAGTTTGGACACTTGGTATATCACTGCCCTAGGCCAGTTGACAGGTGCTCTCCCACACTGAGAAGGCATCTTGCTTAATCAGTCTGTGGACTCAACTGCTGATCACTGGAATATTACAGGCAGTCAGACAGGCCTGCACCCTCGAAGGAGTCAAAACAAAAGGTGAAAACACAAATGCACAGGTGTGGCTGGAGACACGACAGCTGGAAGTCAGGCCTCAAGATAACAACGAAAGGATCAGACTTATGTGCTCCACAAGGGGTGGTCGAACAGAGTTATTTAGGTATGTCACCTCGATGGGCAACTAAGACCCCAGATCCATCACCCACCTGAGTTCTTTGATCTTTCCTTGCCCACTCCCTATGCGATTCACTTTCCCACTGGATCAATACTGCCCAGGTAGCTGTAATGATAATCTCATTGGTTGATCATAGCTGTAGCCCACATTATACCCAGGTGGGTTTTGCTGTATAAAATTTTCCCATAGAGTGGGGTCCCTGGCTACCCATTCAGTACCCCTTCCATCCCTATCCTCTTAGTAAATATCATCCTACTCTTAACCTCCATTTCTCCTAGAATACATTCTTCAATTTTAAGAGAACACTAACTTGGCATATTGGACATCTAGCAGTTTGGGAGTTATATTTTCATATTTCTTCATTGGTGTCACATCCCGTGTCACTGTTACAGATGCATCCAAGTATCTTTGACATCCTGTTACCTCTACATCCCTTAACCAGTCAAGTTGACACCTAAAATTAACTCCCAGGATGCCAAAAACCTTTTGAAAACTGCATGACAGTTCAGAGAACTACTTTAGGGGAATCACCTCAGCAATAAATTGCATGTAGAAGTTTTAGAGCAGGAGTTTTCAAGCCATAAACATCATTTTTTAGAGAAAGTGAGTCACTTAGGGAGGAAAACACAAAGAAGGAGTTAAGTAATTGAAACACTGTCTTGGCGTGGTGGGCAGACACTGCATGACATGCTTTTGAAGTGTTTTCTAATTTCCTTCTGTTTCTTTCAAATATTTTCAGCCAAATTTTCATGTGAGGAATTTAATGTTCAGATATGACAAATAATGGAATTTATCCAGGGAAAGTAAAAAATGACATTTAGTCTCAATTTTTCTCCAAATTGCACACTTTTCTAATATATTAATTTACAATATTGGAAGCAGCTACTTCAGCAAAGGAGATTAGAAGATTTCAGAGAAGTGAGAAGAGCAAAGCAGAGCGAGACTGTCAGAAACCCTGCGCTCTCCTTCACCTCGAGATGCTGAGGCTGCTTTCCCTCCGCCGGAGTCGGTTCTGAGTCTCCTCTCGGCCCATCACAGGGCTCCGCTCAGATGTGTGCATTCTTTTTTCTTAAATTTTTTTCTACTTAAGAGAAAAAAGACACAGAAAAGAAAAACAAAAAGCAAAAGAGACAAACAAACAACAACAACAATTCCAATGAGATAACATGATAGGTTTATAAAACAAGATGATAGGAACTTGACAATGGTTGTAGTATTGCATATTGTACCTTCAAAAGTGTTGTTTAGATTAGCAGATATAGACATGTGAAATTGATCTAATCATATGAGTATTTTGTTTTATTTGTATTGGTTTTATTCTGTACTATTTTGTTTGATTATATTATGCCTGATGGTATGGGTAGTTATTTTGAAGATAACAAGAGGTATTACAAAGTAAGAGGAAGAAAGAAGGAATAGTTATTGGAAAAGAACAGATGTGTGCATTCTTGCAAGGAGGTTCTGGTCCAGCTACTGAAGATGGCACCATGAGGATTCGATACAAAGCTCCTAGCAGTCATTCCCCAACTCTTGAACCCCCAGATTTTTTTGAATTGCTATGTTTTGGGGTCAGTTGTTGAGCAGTGATAAGGAGGGGTTTAGTAGGGCCGTGTGGTTTTTAGGAGTGGGCAGTAAGAGCAGCCTAAAGATAGGGTTGGGTAACAGAGCTAATTCCACAGCTGTTTAATTGAGTAGCCAATTAAGCTTAGAAATTTAAAAGAAAACAGAAGAACGGAGAGCAAAAGCTTAAGATGAGGATAGAGGAACACCTAAGGACTCTTTTGTTCAGGCACACTAGTTAACAGCTCTAGCAGCGCCTCCCTAAGCCTGGACACAATTTCAACAGGACCTGAGAAACTTGAGAAATGCACAGTAACCAGTCTCTTTCAAATTCCTTTGAACGAATTTCCTTTGAAAGAAGCCCATTCCCATGATCTGCTTATTAGTGGGCTACAGTTTAGATTTCTAGTGAGAATCCCCTCGTGAAACACATCTGTCACAGGCTGCTTCTTCTTATTCTTTTCAAGAAAACACATATCAAATGGAGCCAAAGATTCTTATAAACACTGGGCTTCTCATGGATAATCTAATAATAAGTGGATTGTAAAATTGCAATTTTTCAATAAAATTCCATCATACATGTGCACATACACGTAGACATACACACACACACACACACACACACACACATCAAGATAGCAATAAGGGAAAAGAAAGGTGAAAATAAAATGTGAGGAGAGAAGAAAACTCTGGTAGTCAGCACTAAAGTGTCAAATGGGATTCACCCTGATATTTACAGTGCTTTATCTCCAAGGGTTATTTTTTAAATCCTCCTCACCTCTGTGGGAATCCTAGAGCCCGAGGGACCCACCTCAATGGTCTGCCCCACAGCAAGATCAGTTAAAATCAATTCTTAGTTAAAAATCAGCCCAAAAGGAAAGACAGAAAAGGAGGGAAAGATCTGACAAAGATTTTATTAAACTTTTTTGTACTTGCACATTTTAGGCTAAGAAATGGAGTATTTGCTGATTAACTTGGGAAAGCTATTTTCTCTCATCTCAGATAGACCAAAATTATGAGGCCAAAAACCCTTTGTCTAAAAGCTTCTTTTTCAAAGAAACTAATATAGTATAAATTAAGAAAGGTACTGTGCTTTCAAAAGCAATTCTCCCAAACTCATTGATTGTTTCCTGCCATAGATAATCCTAAGTAACTATGCCCATTGATTTATCTCCTTTCTAAAAGCTCTAATTCTCCTGAATTATTCTGGGGCATTTCAAGTCAAGCAATTCTAATTCATTTTGTTAATCTATGAACTTCATAAGAAATTTTCAGTCATTTCAATAAGACTTTGCATACGTATTTACCTGAAATACATCCTGAAATATCCATATCTTCTCTAAATATTTCATATTTCAAAATGATCCATAGATGAAACCATGATACATAAAGTGGAGTTAAATCTATGTGGGCTTAGCTCATACACTGAGCTCTGTCACAGACCTATAGTGTCTAATAGCACTTAACAGCTTTATCTAGGCATTTGTTACATGTGTCTCCAGTGGTAATCGTTTATCAGCATAAGATGCTAGGAGTGGTTTGACATCAGATGATAACGGGCTAAACGCTAGCGCAGCACCTGCTGGGAAATGTGGTGCCCCTCTGTAAATCAGCATGGTTGGTCTTACTTTCCTTTCTTAAATTTTACCATAAATATCAGCAATAAACAGGTCTTATTTTTGCATAGATTTCCTGTAGCCAATTTTTGAAATATGATGATGCATAAAACATTTCTGGAGGTGATAACAGCACATTAATTCAAATAGAATGACTTTTACAATTCCTCGCTTCAGCCTGCCTCTATATGTTACATGTAAATTAACTTATCATTTTAAGAAATTTCAAATACATCGTCTCAAGCTGCTTGAGGAAAAAAAAAGGAAGATGACTTCTTTTTATAACATATGAGGGAGAGGGAAGAAGCAGAGACCACCAGGCTTGTGTAAAGGCAACATGAGGTGTGGACGTATTGTACCTGGCTGCAGGCAGGCAGACAGTGATAAGGCCATCTGCCCCAACACAGAGACATGTGTCCCTTTTATAGAGATGGGAAGAAGGGAAGGGACATAGGGTGGGAAGATTTTAATAAACATCAGTGGTTAAAGTTCTCTGGCAGTCTTGCACCTCAATGGGCAAAGTCCTTGAAGTGTCCATTGTAAATTTTTGGGTATCTTCAGGTGTCCCCAGATGTCCTGGGACCTGCAAAATTCCTTGTCTTATGTTTCTCCTCCATGACATCCTGTGCTTGCCAAAGACAACTCCAGTGTTGAGCTGAATTCCCAGCAGAGATGAGTGCCTCAGCTGGCTGGCAGGTTGGGGGCTGGGAGAATCAGGTCTGATTTGAACCTTTCACTTTTGATCTATGCAGAAATCCAAAGAAACCAAACAAAGAGAAGGCTCAGGCTGACTGTTCAGTCACATGTTACCTGCACTTTAATAGTATCTGGCACACAGGTAGGCAGATCTGGCCTGCAAGTAAGTGTTGAATTAGTTAAGAACTAATATTAGACATTGTAAGTGATTACTAGAAGACAGATTTAAATGGCATAACTACCAGAATGCACCCTTTGCTCTTTAGTAAAGAGTCAAGAAATGTTAGCTCTCACTCATTATCCCAGAAATGATTAGTACCCTTAACCAGAGGGGAGACAATATGGTCACAAATGAGAGACTTGCAATTGGCAACTATATATAGATGAGATATTTCATAGTAAAAGTATGGTTCACCACAGTTGGGAAGGTCTTTAAAGTTTGTGAGGGTCGAGACGCCCGCCGCGTACAGGAAGACACCAACAGACGCCTTCTCATGCAATTTGCAAGGGGTCTTTATTATCCAAGCATGTTTGGGGCTCACTGAACACGCAGGAACAGAGAGCCCCGAATTGAGCCTGAGCAGGGCTTATAAGCTATAGAACAAAGGGAGGAGGGGTTTTTGCAAGCGCAGTTACAGAAGCAGATGGCATTGGTTAGTTTAAACGGCTCTTTACATTCATTGGAGGTGACGACCATGGGGAGGTCTAAAGTTGGGCGATGGAGGGCGCTTCCTAATATGAGCAGCAGATGCTCAGGAAACGCACATTCTGTAAATTCCTTAGTCATGAGAGGGGGCAGTTTTTATCTCGTAACCCAGTTTTCCGGCCAGCTCTGTCCTTGGGCAACTTTAAATTGTAACAGCTCAATTCCCGGAATTTTAGGAGGATGTGGGTAGTACAAACCATGTACTCTTAGCAAGGGAAAATTCCTCTTACAGGTTCACCTAACTTCTTTATTTGAAAGGTAAGGACAGCTAAGGTTCAGAACAAATAAAGGGCATCTAGCAAACATGGCCTTAGTTTCTCTCACAAGGCCTTCAAAAATGTGACTGCTAGGATCTGTTCTTTCATAGCTGGGTCCTCAGTTCATGCCCTTTACCAAGAGACTTCCTTGCCTCTCATCCAAAGGAGTTGGAAGAGACGGTAAATTGAAAGGTGATCTTCATTCATGGCTGATGTGGAAATCATTCTCTCTCCCATGCACAACTTTGAGAATGCTTGCTTCCAGGCCGTATGGGTAGGTCTTTAGAAGAGACAGAAGCTGCCTGAAACAAATCTTCTCAAGTGAAGAGCATTGCCTTTTGCAATCAAGTAACTGCTTTGTAAGGAAGGAATGGGAATTGTTGACAAACGACTTTTAAGTTCTTTGTTCACCTGTCACAATGTTCAGATGTACAATTAGATTCTCTGCATATTAAAAAAATCATTCAGAACCATCTCTGACAATATTTGGCATGCAGGAACTGCTAGTAAACAACAAAAATAGAAGATTCCTGATGATCTTCTTCCCTATTTATGTTCTCATTCTTATATCCCTGTTGTTTTGTTTTATTTTGTTTTGTTTACTGTTAGCAAGGTCTTCTTGGCTTACTGATACCTAACTAATCTGAACTACAATTGTAATTGACAAAGAAATTTACATAAATGTCTGCATGAAGAAAAAATAGAAAAATGGGATAAGAAATCTAATACTCACTTAAGGAAAGTAGAATAAAACTAAGGCCAAAGGTAATAATGCAAAGAAAATAATTAAAATGGGAACTGACCTAAATGAAATGGAGTCTAGAAAAACAATAAAATAATCAATGAATCTTAGCATCAGAATATTGAAAAGATAAACCAAACTGATCACCCGTTAGCTCTACTGAGGAAAAGTCAAAAGACTCAAGTGAACACAAATATATCTGAAAGTAGGAATATTATATCTCATTGGCAGGAAAAAGCTTCCAGATTTGCAATTGCATATTCTCTGTTTCTTTATCAGTTTCTGCTTGGATATGTTAAGTCATACTAATGAAATGAAAAAATACCTAGTCTGGAAATTAAAAAGTGGAAAAAGCAATATGAAAGGACATAAAATGTATACAAATATTTTTATAAATATCTTCTCATGTTTATATGTTTTGAGGTTACTTTTTTTGTAGCTGGAGAAGTCAGAATAGGAAGGTTTATGACTACTGGTACTGCATTTGCGTGTGTGTGTATTTGCTTATTCAGGAAATAAAGACTTTCATTTTCTCCCATCTCAGATTTTTCTATCTCAAATTTTCCTTTCTTTCTTTTGAGGTTTAAAAATGTTCTAGGCAGCTCCTGTCAAAAGGCCAGGGAAAAAGTGGGTACAGCTTCCCTGGAGTCTGAAAATTCTTTGGAACCAGTGCAACCATTGCAGTTAAGTGTATGATTACTGTAATCCATGCCATATTGTACACAAAAATAAATTCCCCCACCTAGGTTCAAGTTCACATAATAAGGCACTGAAAACTTCAGAAAAAAGCTGTAAGAATACTAACCACCGAGTAATAAGTAAGTCAGTCTGTGACATTTTCGTATGTATGAGCATGACTTTCTCAGTCAACTTCAAATGGGTACTTTTATGAAACATTTAAGAACTAAATGATGTCTTGGTTTCTCAGTTTAGTACCAAGAAACAAAGCATGCTTCATGAGCTCCTTTTGTTTGCAAACTCTAGGAAGCCACTGCCTTAGGACACCTTCCTGCTGTACCTAGAGGCAACATGACTTTACTTAAAGGCAGAATTTATGACTGGGTTTTAAATCCTTTCTATTCTTTGTAAAACACAGTGTGGTAAAGCAAAAAAGAATTGCTAACACAGTAGGGGTAAGCAAGGAAGACAAAAAGATGAAGAGATGAAAACATGAGATTAAACATAATGATCAATGGTTGGTTTAAATTTGCTTATTTAGTTTGACAGATGACACAGCCAGTGATGGATCAGACCTTCATCAGAAGGAAATTAATTTATAGTACCTCTGGTCACATTTAATTCCATATATTTATCCTAATAGTTTTTGCAAATTAGAACAAGATAACTTATTCAAGGCACACTCCTCTGTTAATCTGATGATAGTACATTTTCATATTGATTTTATAAGAACACCATCTACCACCACCATAGAATAAAATCATTTGGTTCGATTCAACTAAGATTTCCTCTTTTAAACAATACTTACTATCCTAGAATAATCAATTGACATTCGGCACAATATTATTTACAATAATTCAACTCAGCAACAATATAATTTAGAAAGTGGAGACCAGGCATATGCTGGTAATGAATCTAATTCATGTTTAATTCAAACTCATAGACAAAAACATTACATTTAAGTAGCATTAATATTGTGATAAACTGACAGAGAACAAAGAGCCCAATATTAATGCTACTATTTCATTTTGACCTCAGATATTTACCCAAAGAAGTCTTAAAAGAAAGAACAAGTGTTTTGAATTATTACAGATTTTAGAACTCAAAAGTATGGGAGGTTGTATTGTAGATATTTTAAAATCAGTTTTTGGTTACATATTTATGATGCAGACCCAAAGTCAGTAAAATTTTTGTCCAAGTGTTGAATGTGGCACTGTTGTGACCTGTAGTAGTAGACTTAGACATTTTTCACAGGAAAAATCAGCTCACTGTTTTTGAGAAAAACAGTGATAGTGTTTTTTTATTCCCTTTTCTTTTCTTTTTTCCTCCTTTTGTTAACCTTAGGATGAAATTCAGGTGTGGTAGAACCCAGGACTTGTTTATAAGAGCAAAGTCTGGCTTTGCCTCTGTTGACAAATACATTTCTCACATGCATCTCCCAGGAGAAGGGATTATGTATCTATGTTCAAAGCATGGCCAGTTAATTTAAGTGACATGTAGATGTATGCAAATAGATAATGGTTAAGATGGTTATGAGAAGCCTGGAGAATAAATTTTAAGAATCTTTTTAATTTGTAGCCCAACACTAACCAGATGAGACCATTCTCCAGTTTCCTAGTTCTAAAACAGACATTTTGTGACTGATGAAAAACAGCTGGCTAGAATTCATCCTGGCTTCCAGGAAAGTGATGTTTTTGTAATGTTAGAGACTGCAATAAATCAGTAGAATTCATATTCTCAATATTTACAAGTACCTGTTTATAATTACCACAAATTTTAGAAAGGGAAATAAAAACTAAAAATTACCTGGCAATATATACAAAGCGAAGAGGTTATACCTCACACCACTGATTCATTTCATATGGACTTATCACAGAAACTGAATACCAAAACTGCCTCTGTAAAAGACTGTATCTACTGCCGTGGGTCCATTAACTCACATTGTTTTTCTGTTTTAAAATAATAGGAAACACTAACAAATGAGTAATAAATTCTTCATTGGGATTAAACAGAAAAGTAGTTAATTGCACCCGTCATACAGAAGGTGAAAGAACCAGAGTATAGTTCAACATGAATAATTACTTCTTGTAATAAAATGACCCTTAAAATTAGAAATTTTGTGCAGTTGTATAATGTGGCAGTCCTCAAAAATACACAAATTCATACAAATAAATGTATCTACAGCATTTTTTAAAAAGCTAGTCTCAAATGACAGCATTTTTTAAAAAGCTAGTCTCAAGTGACAATTTTTAAAGAAATTTTTGACATCACTTTATGCAAATCTAAAAATCTGTATTTTGATACAGATTGACATTACCATAATCACTCTTTGAAACTCACCTTCAAGGTATATTGTGCAGTAAAATCTGGACTTTTCATTCCATCACCTCAGGGAGCAGACTTACAGTGTTTTCAGATGGACTCAGCAAGGGGCCAGGGTCCTCACTTTGTAAACATCTTGAGCCTGTGAAAGAGGGGGCATGGAGATGGTGTGAGTGCTACACCCACCCTAGGGTGGGGAGCCTGCTTACAGTATAAGGGAGGAAAAGAGGTTGGCTCCCCTCCTCTCTTGCTGCTTTTGCTGTCTTCCGCTGCCATGAACTGTTGCTCCTTTGCTGTATCACCCTGCCTTGGAGCCAGCTGATTACAGGCTGAAACCTCCACAAACTGTCAGCTACATAAACCTTTTTTTCCTCCATTTTGGGCATCAGGTATTTTGTCTCAGCAAGAAAAGTAACCAAGACACTTATATTTGATTTTTGTTAGTCCACATGTTTAATAAATAACATTTGCATTCATTGTAGAAGTTCATACCGGTGCATAATACATTTTAATTCCTCTTCAAATGCCCTTTTCCTTTTCTGCCCCCCCATCCATCTCTTGATTCCTGTCCTTTTGTACACATTATGGTTGACTGATTTTGTCAGTTTCAATAAGAAACACCCAACTGTGCTTGTGCCTGGATGGAATAAAAGGGCAACAGAAGGAAGTCTCATTTCTGTTTCTATCAAGGAGCTCCTGCCTTCACTCCCACCTGGGACATCATCTCCTGGACTCTGGCACAGATTGTTCAGCCTCCTGATACAGGGTCAGGGGACACACAATCAGTCCCAGGCCCTTGACCAGATCTTTTGCCTCTTTAGTGCACAAAGAGTCTTCTGCACTCTTCCACACCTGCCTCTGTGGACAGCCATTGTAGCCTATCTTGTATTTTTATATCTTGTATTAACTCTATTTCTCTAGTAAGCACTGACAGATAAGCACATATTCACAATGTATAACATTCACATTCCTTGTGGGGAATTGGCACTTTTACATAACGTATCTTCATTCTTTTTTCGTCCCCTTCCCTCATGTGTCTTTCCATCTTTTGACCCATCTCCCTAAACTGCTTCATCATATTCCATTACATTCAAAAGAATACTGAGAAATTGTTATTATCCCTCAATCAGTAACCCCTTCTCAGCCATAGTCTGTCTTATATAAAAGATATCACAGTGGCTCATAAAAAAGCAATTGTGGAAAAGTTTTCTTATTCCATTGCTATTTATAGCATATTCAATATAGTAAAGCAGTGCTGTATTTTGTTCCTTATTTGTTATGTCAGGAAAACGTACTGACATAAGAAGAAATATAAATAATTCTCTAGCAAGTTTGGAAGCATCAAAAGTCACCTGTGATTATTTTCATGAAGTCTCTCCCCATGGATACTTCCTTCTTTCACCATTCCAAGAAATCTCTAAAATACAGAATAAATGCAGGGGGTATGAAAAGATCTTCAATTATCAGAAACTTATGACAGAAAAATAAAGCCAATCTTAAGCGGTCACACCACCTATGGAAACTAAATATCTGGCCAACCCAAGTCTGTAGCATCTATCTCCACAATGACTAATGCTTGATTTCTTTCCCAAAAGGCTGTATGAGATGGAAGGAATGGAACTGATTTGGTCTTCTTTTAAATACTTTTCAGTATGCTGTGCATGGGAGTTAACAAGGTTTTCCAAGGTTCCTTCCTGATAAATGTCCACCTGGAATTCTAAAATGTGACAATATTTGAAAATAGAGTCTCTGCAGATACATCAAATTAATTTAAGGTAATGGTATTTTTTTATGGTTGTCCCTAAACTCATTGACTGATATCCTTAAGAATGCAATACAGACACAGACGCAACAAGGAGGAAGTCATGTGATGACCCACAGAGGGACAAAGGCTATGGAACAGTGGGGGTAAAAGTTCTCCCCTACAGTGGGGCTGTGGCAAGGCAAAAATGTCAATGGCTCCCAGCCACCCACAGAAGGTAGGAGAGAGCAGGGACTAGATCATCCTCTGAATCTCCAGAGGCCTTGACTTCACACTCGCCACGATGATTGTGCTTCAGTGATGGGCACCCTATCCTATCCAGGGGCATCTATTTCCCTTCCTATGCATCAGTCCATGGTCCTTCTGCTTCTTACCTTGAGGAGGCTCCAGACCAGAAAGCACTGACACAGCATGGAAACTTTGGAGAAAGATCCTTTCTCACAGAGAAGCATGGGATGAATGATGGGTGCTAGTATTTGCTCTTTGTTCTGTAACTTCTCTCCCTTCACTGACTTTGGCAAGATTTCAGTTTTCTCTCTGCATTGGATAAGTTGAAAGTCTTCACTCAAATCATTCATCTGATGCCACTTGTTTCTGTAAATTTTTTATTGTAAAGATAGTAAAATCCATCAAAACATAACAGAACAAAGTCAATCAAAACAAAGCAGAAAAGCCTGTACAGAACTTCAAAGAAAGATACCATGAAAACAATAGCTACTCTAGTATATCTTGCTATTTTCAGAATAGTTCACCATTCCATCAGGTATAGTAAAATCAAACCAAAAACAAAACACAATAAAACCAATAAAAACAGAATCTAAAATAAAGCAAAAACAAATTAATCAGAATAAAACAAAACAATGAGATGCCACTTGTGTTTGTTCAACAAATCTTTGATGAGTTTGTTACTGAGGAGTGAAACCTACCTTCCTCCAGGGATGTTTGACAACTGAAACCAAACTTCTTTCTTTGTGTGTGTTTTGTTGTTTTGGGGGTTTTGTTTGTTTGTTTGTTTGTTTTGTTTTGTTTTTTGCGGTACCAGGGATCAAACTCACTGCCTCATGCCTGCCAGACAGGCACTTAAACCACTGAGCCAAACTCCCAGCCCTAGTTTTTTTGTTTTGTTTTGTTATGTTTTTTTGTTTGTTTGTTTGTTTTTGAGGTAGGATTGCACCATGTAGCTCAGGCCGGCCTTGCACTCACGTTGTAGCCCAAGCCAGCCTCGAACTGACAATGCTCCACCTACCTCAGCCTCCTGAGTGCTGGGATTAAAGGTGTGCACCACCACGCCAGGCTTTTTTGTTTTAAATTCTGAGTGCTGTGTAATTAATGCTGTGAAAGTACACCAAAAATTCTAGCTCTGTCCAACTTTTTGTGGTCACTCATGGTCCAGGGCACCTTCCAGGGAGCACAACTTTGATTTTCAATTGTCCTTAATCACACTAATAAATAAAAAGACACTGGGCGCTGTAATGACTACCAGGGGGCCGCTGGCATAAACAGCATGGGGTTTAGTTGACAATGTAACAAAATAATTCAGTTTTTAGCATTGCCTTTTCAGAACACTGACCTGATGTTTTCAAAATTAAAAGTCACTTAAAGTAGAACACCTGTAAACCAAGGAGTTTTACAGGTCGATGTCATTTAGAGACCATTTTCCTTTAATGTCTTCTCCTTATCTCTAGTTTTTCATTCCTCTTTTGGTCATGTTAATTATACAGAGAATGTATATTAGACTCGTGATCTAGAAATGTATGTGTGGTTCTTCTGGAGGTTTCTAAGCCCTTGCTTCCTTGCCTGGGAACAGTCGCTGTTCAGGGGATATTGGAGAATGCACTCACTGATGATAAAAACCTCACTAAGACTTTGATTCTACTGAGATAGCTCCCAAACGCTTGAGTCATTGGAAAGATCACCTTTAGGAAAATTCTCTAATAGAGTGGGAGTCGGCATTCACCTTGTTCACCAACACATCTATCTCTCTCCTCTCAAAGTTTACTGTGTGCCACTAAGAGCCTGTTGGAAAATCCCCCAGCACCCTCTATAAACCTTGCTTTCATGTAAGTGGAAATATTTGGTGATTGTAACTCTGCAATAATGCTTTGAGGAATTTCTCCTCTTTAAATACTTTTTATTTTCATCAACTATGTAGGACACATGCTTTATTTTTTAATCACAAGAGCTGAGACCTTTGAAGCGGGATTTCAGTTACTCAGAGCACATTGTAAAATCTTTATTCAGACCTCTAAGGATCAATATTTAATCCTATATACTATAGCAGAAAATGCCCTCCACCCCCACTCACATACTTCAGTTTCTGTTAGTTGCCCAAGTGACAGTTTCTGTTACAATGCTTGTTACTTCCATTTCCTAGAAATGGCTGGTCACTGTGATGCATAGCTGGTCACTATGATGCGCATTGTAGGAACCAATCCAAGATGGCCAAGTACTCTGTTTCTTTCTTGCAAACTCCATAAAATCCCCCCTTTCTGAGCCTTCAAGCCCTGACACTTTTTTCTTGAGGTCAATGCCCATCGACATAGATAAATTTACCTCCAAATCCTAGGTTTCATTTTGGTGTTTCTATTTACTGTAGCAATACTATGGAAGAGATAATAATTTACAGGAAAATCCAGGCTTTACACAATGCATTTAGTCACAATTAATTTTGCATAGCCTAAAAGCAGTAAAATCATTCAAATGTACTTTTAGGCATTGATGCCACTTCAGATTGTTAGAAACAAAGTGAATCATGTCTTGGCCATAGCAGGGAAAAAAAGGGAAAGTCACATGAAAAATGACTAAGTTATTTTTTCTCAGTAATAAAAAAGAAAATCAAGATTAAAATTGTATGAGTTTCTGGGAATATATGTGAGCTACATTGATTTGTGTCTAAACTTTAAAAACATCCTCATGAGAAAAGTAATCATGACATTTAAAGATAAATAATAAATCAGTGTCTAATAAAAATCAGAGGTTTGAGAAATAGTAGTTACCATGGTGAGGGACATTATAGTCTTTTCTTTTCTAATTCTCCATTCTGTTTTACTATTTCTTATGTTAAGAGGAAAATTTTTATTTGACATTTATTTTCTATTGCACGTCATTAATATCAGAGTCGGGTAATGAAAAGAAAAGTAGACAACTTTGTAGCATAAAATGAAGTAAGAATCTTTGAAAGAATCAATCATTTGTAACTTCAAGTTGTAGCATTTCTTGAAAACTGATTTAATAGGTAATTAAACAACTATTTTTAATAATCAAGGCAAATTTCAATAAACTTGCAGGCAGTAATTTTGAGGAACTGCAATAGTTCAAAAGTCCATATGACTATGCATTTAAGTTCATAAATGACACTTTTTCTAGGAGATCTTTGTAGAATTCTGTGTCGAATTTTGCTTTTTGCTATTTCTGTGTTCTTATGAATGTCACTTAATTTTACTGATGCTCAGCTTGTCTTTATAAAATGAAGTTACTGAAAATATCCATGTAAAGGAGTAGAGAACAAATGTGATAAGTAAAAGACTGTATGGTATGTACTTGGTGAATCTTCCTAACTGATTCACAAGGTTTAATATTTTTATTTAAAAAATTGAAGAAAGACAGAAAGGAAGGCGGGAAGGAGAGAAGTAAAGAAGGAAGAAAGAAGGAAGTAATGAAGGAAAATGAAAAATAAGACAGGAAAAAATAACAAAGGAAGAAAGAAAGGTACAAAGATAAAGGAAAGAGGAAAGAAGAAATGGAAAGGGAGGGAAAAGAAGGAAAAACAAAGCAACTGAAGAAAAGAGAAAGTTATACTTAAACAACAATTATATTTCAAATAAAAGGGTGGAAGAATTCATAGATGCTTGTATATGTGAGGAGAGGCAAAGACTTGTGTAAAGGAAGGAGACTCCAGAAGTACATAAAATAGAAGACTTGCTGTTAAAATTTTTGAACCTACTTCCTTTATCAATTAAGTTGACAATTTCACGATAATTTTTATTTAAAAATAAATAATAATTTAAATTAAATAAAAATAAATAATAATGTCATAACTATAAAAAATAGCTATGTTGTTGATGCACATTGAGAAATTAAAGAAATAAAAAGAAAAACTATAGTTTTGCCAAGCAAGATGGCCCACACTTTCCCTGGGCTTCCCTAGCTATATCCCCAGCACCCACTACAGTATCTGAGATATAACAGGAAATCAATAAACATATAATGGATATGAAAATGAATGCATGATATAATTAAATAACTCATTATATGTATTTGTCTGAAATTAATGAATCTGAGCTCTAAGCAGTTTGCTGAATTTAATCAGGTCAACTGATATCAGTAAAGAAGGGCAGATTTTTCTGAGAGCACCTGGTTGTACATTTTATTTGGATTATGTGTATCTCTTTAAATATCTTTCAACTACAATATCTCAGAAGGTTTTGTTGGTATACTTTTCACCAAAGAAATATATCTATAATGCTAACAAGTCCTATGAAAAGCAAAATTTCCATTTCAGGGTAGGTAAAAAGGACACATGAAAGAAATACTGAATGATAATTTCAAGATGCTAGAAGTAGAGCCAGGTGTGGTGGTGTACACTTTTAATCCTAGCACTCTGGGAAGCTGAAGTAGGAGGATAGCATGTTTGAACTTGGGCAATTTAGTGATTTAGTGAGATCCTGTTTTCAAAAAAATTAAATAAATACAAACTAAAAAGGGATGGATGTAACTTATTGTGAACCTCCTCTGTTAAATTCTTAGAACAGCAAAACAACAGCAATAACAACAAAAATAGCAAAACAAGAAACGGAAGATAAAGGTAGCCATCAAAATAGATTACCCCCCTCCAAAAAAAGATAATCTTGTAGTCCTATTGGTAAATAAAAGAAAATGTTAGTCTTCTGAATTTTTTCATAATACTGCACCTGAACCACTATCTATTGATAACACAGTCATTACAAAAATATTGAGAGGCAGGGTAAAATGTAATACTAGTAAAAAGATTTGTAAATTGAGAAACATTTGAACCTATGTAAAAGCTTCTATTTATGCCACAAAGGACTATCTTAAAATCAGCAGGAAATAAATATACTATTGTAGTCCTCTAGTGTTTCAAAATGAGTCCTACAGGATGATGAAGTTGGTGTCATGAGTAGCAAGAATTTTAAATCAAAACATTGGCAATATGTAACCCAGTAACATCAAAGCATGTTCTACCAGCTTTCTTGGAATCCTATAATCATTCTGAAAATTCTTCTATATTTTTATATATTTACAGCTCACAGATTTTAATTCAGACCAATTAGTGTGTATTGGAGAGCCACAGATCACATGACAATAAAGGAGGTATTTTTGTCAAAGTACTATGGACATGGCCAACTGTTTCACAGTGGTAAGTTTAGTCACAGAACTATGGCAATGAGGAAAATGAGGCAAAAGCATTTGAAGTCTGCCTCTGCCTGTGGTCCCAAGGTGGGTTACATAATGGCAGTTGACATCTTCCTACTCCAGCGACTGCCTCCAAAATGCTGGCTGCTTAGCAACAAGTATTAGAAAAATCAAACTTTTCTAAGACTTTAATCCCCATGATGCAGGGGGCTCTCATGCAAAAATTTGTATTTCCTTCCCTTTGTGAAATATGATAGCTTTTAAAGAAAAACATTTTAGGAGTTATTGCAACCACCCAGTAATGCATTCTCACATTACGACGTGAAAGAGTGGGAAGATTTGGTAAACATCTAATCAGAAAATAATAATCATTAAGACATCACAATATGTCACACTGAAAGCCATCAATTTTTGCAGGTTTTTGTCAGTTAGAAATATCCATTTCTTATTGGCCTATTTTTGGTGGGCATACAAAACAAGTAATAGAATTTGCATATAGTTTATAATTATGGAATTTGTAGCTAATTTTGTTTTTAAAAATACATGACTTAGAAATTTGTGAAATCTGTCAGTAAAATGTTCAATTTAGACCTAATAACTGGAGAAAATTGATTTCAAATTTTTCTCTTTCTTTTACTTTTTTTAGTGACTTCAGTAAGGAATGGTGTGTCTTATGGTGGTATTTCATCAACTGCTGAAAAACCTAGGGAAAGCCCTGAGGCTGAGGTGCCGTTCATTACTATTCTACTTATTTTCTGCAATGAAATTATCAGGTGGTATAATTTGCTTAGAATTATCTGTTTTTTAGTAGCATTTTTCCTTAGTGTAATAGGATACATTCATTTAAATGAAATATTTATGAAACCTTTTAAATCAGCATTTTTCTCTTAGACTATCAGCAGAAAAAGCTATAGATTAAGCTTAAATAGGCCTTCAATTTAGGTTCTGCTTTATCGTCTTCTTTCTATATCTGCATTTCTGTAAGACAGAGTAATTATGATAGATATTACAAAAGTTCTAGAGAATGACACACAAGGACTCAAGTCTTCCTCCTCCTATTTCTTTGCTGGACTATGATTTTACTTTCTTTGAAAGAGTTGTTAAATCTCTTAGTGATCACTTATGCACCTAACCCCCAATTTCAATGATTCAAGATTTATTTTCTCTAAGCAGACCTTTTCCTCTCTCTACATTGTTTCTTTATCTCTTTTTTTTTTTTCAAAATCCTATAAAGATTTATCTGAACAGCAATCTTGAGAGATACCACTTACATTTGAGGCTCAGTTTCATGGCTTTTTCTCATAAGCGCAAGCTGCTAATAGCGGGCCCAGCTGCCTTGCTCTTCTACATCAGGCCCTTGCAGTTGCCCAGAAATAGCTGCCCTGGATGATAAATTCTTCTTAACTCAAGGTTTCCGCAACAGCAATCCACTTCACTCATAGACCTAGCCACATGCTCTAACCTGGCTGCTACCAACAAAGTAGTCCTGTGTAGACTCCTTGATTGTTTTGCTTTATTTCTCCATATACAAACCAGAAGGTGGAAGAGGAGTGCTGTTAAGTTAAGACCTCTCACAGACTTTAGTATGCACTTTCTTGTTGGTTGATCACCTACAGCTCCCCGGCATTACCATGAATTCTTCCTGAGATTCATTTCATCCCCTCATGGTAGGCGGGCACATTTGGCCTCACTTGTAAAGTGTGAAAATAAAATCTAGCAAAATTAAATGCATTGTTCAGGATGATAAAATGGAGAGACGGATTTAAACTGAGTTTGGTTCTCTTCACAGCCTGTGCTGACCATGGTGATAGATTGCATGCATGCTTGCTACTACGTGATAGTAAATAAACCAGAGTTTTGAATTAATTTTGTATCACTGTGTAACAAATTACCATAAATTGATCACTTGCAAAAACACTCATTTGTTAGTCTGCAGGTTAGAAGCAGATACACTCAGCAAGTTCTCTGCTCAGGGTACCACGAGGACAAGGCGAAGGTGTCAGCAGTGATGAGCAGCTGTCTGGAGACCCCAGGAAAAAGCCTGCTGTTTCAATGGAAGTCAGGCCCTCGTGGCTCTGGGACTGAACTCTCATTTCCTTGCTGCTGTTAGCCGTGGGCTGCACTCTGATTTCAGAGGAGACCTACATCTTCCTCATGTGCCCAGGCTATTTTCAAACAATCAAGGAGAGCTGAGTCTTTCTTGATTTTCAAATGTTCTATCTTCCTCCTCTTTCATGGAACAGAAAAAAATTTTTTTTTCTTCAAAGACTTTAAGTGATTATATAAGACCCTACCAGATAATCCTGGATCATCTCTTAATTTTTTAAGATCAACTGATTAGTAACCTTGATTAGATCAGCAGAATCCTTTTGCCAAGTGCTAACATATTCAGTGCAATGATGGCTTGTCTTTGCAGTCTGAGGAACTGAGTGTAAATCTTTTTGAGGAATGCGAAGGTTATACTTAGAACTCTTCTTGCCACCAGTCCTCCGCTAAGAAAAGTAATATGTTAGTTTTCTACCATTGTCACACCAATTACCACAAATTTAGTGTCTTAAAATGCATAAAAGTCCATTAATTCTCAGGTTTGTAGATTAGAAGTCTTCCTTGGATTTTATTGGACCCATTGGATGTGGTTCCCCTTCCCAGTGTTGCAAAATTGTGATTCCTCCTTGAGGTCTCAAGGGAGAAGTCATTTCTTGGCTTTTCTAGATTCTAAAAGCTACCCAACTCCTTTGGCTTTGACTTTTTCCTTTACTCCTCCTTACCCAAAACCAGGAACTTTACATTTTCTGACCATTCTGCTTCAGTTACATTTACCTCTTTTTCTGACCACCACTGAAAAACTTGTTCATTTTAAAGATGCATGTAATTAGGTTGGGTCCATCTGTTAATCCCAGGCAATCTCAATTTCTCTCTTTTTCTCTTCTTAATTTAATAACATTGCAAATTCCTTCATGTTACATATATATTGCAAATGTAGATTAACATCCATGGTATATCAGAATTAGGATGTGGGTATCTTTCAGGTCAGGAAGGAGCATTATTCCACCCCTCCAAGTGATATTTGTACAGACAAATGTGGAGATACAAATAAGATAGAACAGTATTTATTACCCAGTTCTTAATTTGTTATTATCAACACAAAATATTCTTATTTAGGATGATTTTTACTAGCATTAATGACTCATTAAAATAATCAGAATATCCATTCTTCAAATATAATTGCTTATATATTTATATATAACTCCAAAGATTGATTCTGTCTAATTTTAGAGTCTGATGCCTTCAGATTATTACTCTCACTGAAGTTCTAAGGTTTATCATGAAATGGAAGTTCTGAAATTTAATTAGTCATTCCAGATTTTCTTCTTTCCTTTTGACAGTCTTTCACAATATTCGCAATAATTATGAAAATTTCTCCTTCACTGTCTCAATGGTGCTTTCAAGAATCAACCACAGTTTTACAGAAAGCATGCCTAGGCCAGAAATGATTTTTAACACTGGAACCTCACAGACTCCCTCAAAAGTTCTTAAATCAAACTCAAATCCAGTGTGAAGAGCCCAAGACAGCCTAAAGTGAGTGAACACATTCGGCCTGCCATGCTTTCCTAGAAATCTGAAAGCAAGGGAAAGTTGAAGCTCACCTACCTGCTTCACACCCCAGAGTGTCCTTGTACGTTCACAGAGAGCCCTGTCCTTCTACATCTCCCCAGCTGTCCTGCCTAGTTCATGCATTCACTTCCTGTTCTTCAAAGTTTCATTTTTAACTGCACTTGATGCCTTCCCTCTGTTATAGTGCACGCAATCATCCTAGGTGTCCTCGCGGAAGGGGGCCTCTGTCCCATCCCTGCAAATACCAAAATCCATGGTTGCTCCAGCCCCATATCAATAATGACATGGAATTTGCATATGATTGACATATATCCTCTCTCACACTTTAAACATGTCTAAAATATTTATAATATATAATATGATGCAACAGCATGTGAATACTTGTTATTCCATATTTTGGGGGAATGTTAACAAGAAAACAAAATGATGCAGATCCAGTCATCCCCCTTTCCACTTCCTGCTCCCCATGTTTTAGGTCCACCATTGGTTGAATTCTCAGATGGAGAACCTGGGGATAAGAAGGGCCAACTCTACTCCTCTCCCCTATCAGATGGCCCAGTCTATAATGGCAGGTCAGTCTTCCTTTATTAAGCAGTAGTGGCATTTTGACTAGTGAATCAAAAGCCCATGCATGTGAAAGCTATACCAGGTGTCACTAGTCTCTTGATGCTGTTTGATTTAGCATAGAGTTATTTTGTGGAAAAGCAGTTAAACAGAATTAATATGTACTTCCAGTACTAAATAAAGGAGTGTCAATCAAACTGAAAAATAATGACTTGTTTTGCTCATTAGCTGAATGAGTGCAGAAAATGACTCATCAGTTCATAAATTTGTCATAGTGCTGTCTTTGGTGTCAGCCGGCAGTAACATCTAGATTAGTAGCATCATAGCAGGAGGCTCAAAAGATTACAGAAAATTGCTGTTACAAATGACTACATTTCAAGTTTGTTATTCTTCGGCAAAACAATGACTACGTCCAATGGCTGAATCCTCGGCAAGTTGCTTGCCTCTTCTTAAACTATATTCCATTTGTAGAAATATGATGATTTATTTGTTTTACATGGAAAAGACAGATGGTTTACCGGGTTGAACTGTTTTTCTTTCTCCTTTTCTTTTCTTTCTTCCTTTTGAAAAAAACTGTCTGGCACCCCACTGATGCTAAATGTGTCATTAACCTTCTACCTGGGGTGTTTATTAACTTAACTTAGACAATATTCACAAATGCCCTTATCAACATAATGAGGTCAAGGCAGTAATCAGTGTCTGCTGTGTTGTCTCTTATTTGTTGAAAGCACACCTGCTTTTTAAAATTAAAATCCGTGATCTAGGGGAAAAATCATAGAGAGTCAAAGGAGCTTCATTGTACCAAAAGAGTAGTACTTACATTTCTCCCAAAAAGTTGGAAGACCGTGTAACTTATCACTCAAGGGGACTTTTTCAGAGCAGAAGAGGGTCCTCTAGCAGGTGCACTTGGCTAGCTGGTGGCGAGTGGGCATTCTTCTGGGAGAACCA
This sequence comes from Dasyprocta punctata, assembly GCA_004363535.1. Classification (NCBI taxonomy): domain Eukaryota; kingdom Metazoa; phylum Chordata; class Mammalia; order Rodentia; family Dasyproctidae; genus Dasyprocta; species Dasyprocta punctata. Next base: position 58,557 of record RJWM01006754.1, read on the forward strand.
GGAGAGATGGTTGCCATATGTGAAAAGAACTTCAGAGAAATACTCTCTTCTTTGTGCCTGCATCATTTTTAGAAGTTTTCAATTAGGTTTTCAGTTAAAAATGAATGTGCCTGCTGAATCTGACCCAAGCGACTCACATTGGAACATAAAGATTTCAAAAATTTCACCCAATTACAATCAAAACAGCCAAACTAAATAACCTGAAAGGATGAATTTATTATTATGTGTGTTTTCATATTCTTTTTCTTATTTTTAAACTCATATTTTTCATATTTGCTTAGGGTTTTAATAAGTATTCTGAATAAAATGAATATTCTTATATCAAACTGCATGCCAATCAAATAGATGTAATATCATCTTTTATCACTTATGATTTGTGAGTTCTTGGAAGCAAAATATCCAATCCACAGATACTTTTAAAAGGAAATAGTTCTATTTCTGTTCAAAAAGCTATTGCCTTTGGTCTGTATCTTCATTTGGGTGATGACTGCATGGATATAGCATATATAATTTTCCAAAACTCTGAAAACTATGCTATTACTAATTTTGGCTTTATTATATATAACTATGCCTTGTTAAGCCCTGCAGAGACTTGCAAAAATTAATTGTCAGCACATAATTTTGAATCTGTGTATATTTTAAACTCTGTGATAGACTTTATTGGAGGCACTTGGGGTTTGATGGGAGATGCAGAAGTCAAAGACCTTGTTTCAAAGGACTTGTAGTAGGAAAAAAATAAATACAGTGGAAAAAATTGGTAAGATATTACATAGTAATTAATCCTGTGAAAAAAAATTCCTGAAAAGTTGACATTTGAATAAAGAGCTTAAAGAAATGGAGGGAGGTATTACAACTACTAGGATAGTATGGTCCTTAGATGTGTTGATATAGCTAGTATTCCCAAAGTAGACTGATCAGTGACAAGAACGTAGAGAAATTAGGTTGAAGAGAAAGGTAGGGGTAATGTCATGCACAGATGGGCTTGAGTATACAATTCAGTAAATTAGAAATAAGAATTTATAATTTAATGCATTTAAGTACAATTTTATACCCACTATCCTGGTGTTTATAAACAAACAAAATTTGTATTCTGCAAATCTTTTAAACTGTTTCCCAAAGGAAATTTATCCTAATGGAAAAATAATAACGTTTTTGCATTTTTTCAATACAAAACTAGTTAAAATACAACAGGTGATCATACACTCTGTGTCACTGGTTGATTATTTCCATTTTTGAAATAATCTACATTTTTGAAGCTAATGGTATGATCTTATGGGTCAATCTCTCTTCAAAGGCCCAAGAATCCTGGATTCATGGAACAATTCATAATATTTGCACCTTTAAAACCACTTTGTCTTATTAACCATGATAGTTAAAATGGACCGAAAAGAATACTAAAATGTATTTATCTTTAAAAAGAGGTGGTAAAACTTCACTTGCAGGTGACTCGTGTTTTCTACAGGGTTATTTAGAGGATTGATATTAAGTCAAAGTTAAACAGCATTTTTCTCTTGAAATCTGCATTTTACTAGATATTTATTAATTTGCTTTTTATTTCATTTCAAACCACAAAGATTAACAATATAGGAGAGGCTACATTTTGGTTTTTTGTTAGTTTGTTTTGTTGTATTTGTCGATGTGTCATGATTTGCCCTTTTAAAATTTTCAAAGAAAAGTTTAAAAACTCAATTTTTATATATCAACTCTTTTTAGAAAAATGATAATGCCACATTTTTCTTTTTTCAAATGGCAATGTTTCAATGCCTGTAAATGTTATGGTTGTCCAATTGGGAGCCTTGCTCTCTATGGCATCTATATTGGTGGAATAGGACACTATTTGTTGAATGACTGAATGAGTTAATACAGTGGAGGACCGCGTATCTGTCTGGAAGAGCGTGCACTTTGGGCAGCTTTGTTTATCAATAGGATAGGAATGGCTTTTGCACGTGAAGGCACAGCAAATTATTTTGTGGGATTATCTTGCTCAATGGTGATGATAAATATTTTCTATACAAATGTTCCACAAAGGAAGCTGATGATGTTCTGTTTGCTGATTAAATTTCACTGTTTGGGTCTGCCAAACTGCTCAAAGCCTCACAGGATCCTGTTTGTGATAGGCCAATGCAAATTTGATGATCCATCCAAATATACAGAGATGTCGCATTAATGGTGCCATCATTACTGGAGCTGTCTTTTACACAGAAACTCTTACCCGGTAGTAGTAGATGACAGATGTGCTAATTAAGAGACTGAGGCAAAGCCAAGGTTGATGTTCTAATAAGCAGGTCATTAACTTTGGTAATGACCAATTTGAGAAGATGATTGTTATTACAAACTATATTCCATGAGTTATGAGAGCAACAGTATAACTTTGAAACACATCCAATGGTCAGATTGTAATGAGAAGTATTGTAAAACAATGGATATTCTTCATATGTCACCTTACATATTCATTGCCTTACAGATTTCCAAAGTGCCATTTTCTATAAAGAACAACTTATTAAATGCTTAAGAAATTATATTCATAGAAATAATGGGCCTTTTTTGAGAGTCAAATAAAAAGCTTTTCCAAAAGCAATTTTATAATTCTACCTAACGTATACTTTCTCCTATATTAGCAAGTCTACAAATTGTGTTGACATAAACAGAAGACATTAGAATTACATCATGAATTTGTTGGAGACAATTAGGAGTAAGTTTGTCCTCTCTTTGAATTAATTAAGAATTTCCTATATAATATCCACAGTAAATTGTTCTGTAAAATTTTTCTACCTGAAGTTGAATCATCAGTATTTTCTTCTTCATAAGAGAATCCATTCCATTGGAAATAACTCTTCTTTCTAAATTATTTTTTTCTGATAGAGAACTAATTTCTACAGAAAAGCTGAATGATCTTTATCATATAAAATATAAATTTAAAAGCCTAGAAATATTTTTATACCTTTTCTAAATCTTACCTTTTCTAATTAATGCTGCTAGCTAATCATCTTGAATTTATAATTATTTCTTAAATGACATGACTTGCAGATCTGTTGATATGGCAACATTTTTATTTTTTGGCTAGAAAACAAATCTTTTCCAGACCTGTATTTTGTGGGGTCTTCTTTCAATCCAGAGACTAGAAAAATCTAAATAACCACTTTCCCACTTTTCTTTGCAACTAAAGTGACCATTCTCAGTCACATTGGGCAACGACATGTAAATAAAAGTTCACTGGCAGCTTTTGGAAACTTCATGCTTCCCTATAATAAGTTGAGTGGTGCTCCCTTTCATTCTCCTTTCTTTTTTTTTTTTTTTTTTGCGGCACAGGGAATTGAACTCATAACCTCGCGCCTGCCAGGGCAGGCGCTTAAGGCACTGAGCCAAACTCCCGGCCCTTCATTCTCCTTTCTTGAATATGAACAGAATACCTATATTTGAAACCATTTTGTTTCCTGCATAAGGGCAAATTACTGATATGTCCTACGTAAGTGTGAATTACCAATATGTTAAATAGGGCAAACTAAAAAGTCAGAAATACATTCACATATATTGAAGATACTGCCTTGAGTCTTAGTTCCATTTCATGAATGTTACAGGGTATTCAATCCTATTTTTTCCTGGTTCCTGCTCTTGGCTTCTCATTTATCTTTATTCTCAACAGGGGAAAAGCTATGCCCCACTATGAGCTATCAAGCATTCCCCCCAAGTCATAGGAGGATGAGCCCTTCTATATAAATATCAGACTCTGTTAGTATCTCTCCCTTCCCACCCATTTTAATCTCTCTGTGCTTTGTCTAAATAAAAGCAATGACTTTAAAATCCATCCCATTTCTACACCACTATGAATCACTGACTGAGGTCTTTGTAAGCTTTCCTAGGGTTTCAGACTCACAATACTAAAGTAGACAACAGTTGACACAAGGGGGCTCAGAAAGATGTTGGCAAGGAACAAAGCCTGGTGCCTGTACAGTGTCCTCTACAGACAGTCTTGGTGCAGTCCAAACTCCAGTTCCAGGGGCCATGAACATGAGCCAAGATGCTCATGAAGTGGGTCAGGAGCTGTTTTTGCTTAAATATGTCCATCGCAGGAACTTTCTTTAAAAAGGTGGAAGTAGAACTAGGTAAGCCTTTTTAGAAAGTCACCCAGGGAAATATTGTTTATTCTGTGATTTTAACTTGAGGAAAGTAAAACATAAAGCAATTTAAAAGCTTTCCAAGGAAACAAGATTACTTAAATGGAGGTGTTAGATGGCAACACAGGTCTCTCAACTTCCAACCAACTGTGCTAAAAAAAAAACCATGTGCTTCAATAGCATCTGAAAAAATGAAATACTTAGGAATCAACCTAACAAAGGATGTAAAAGACCTATATGTTGAAAACTATAGTACTTTTTAAAAGGAGATTAAAAAAGAATGTCAGAAAATGAAAAGATATCCCTTGCCTTTGATTGGGAAGAAACAACATTGTGAAAATGGCCATATTCCCAAAACTGTTATACAGATTTAATACAATTCCAATCAAAATACCATTGACATACCTTATAGATCTAGAGAAAACATTCCTAAAATTTATTTGCAAACAGAAGAGACCTGAATAGCAAAGGCAATCCTGAGCAACAAAGGCAACGCAGGAGGCATCACAATCCCTGACTTAAAATTATACTACAAAGCTACAGTGATAAAATCAGCATAGTACTGGCAAAAACAACAACAACAAAAAAAAACAGACCATAGAATCAATGGAACTGATTAGAAGATGCAAGTACAACACCAAAGACACTCAGTCCCCTTATCTTTGACAAAGGGGCTAAACATGTTCACTGGAAGAAAGATAGCCTCTTTAATAAATGGTGCTGGAAAAATTGGTTTTCCAAATGCCGAAAACCGAAACTAGACCCATGTCTATCACCATGCACTAAACTAAAGTCAAAGTGGATCAAAGATCTAAACATCAAAATAGAGACACTAAATCTACTGGAAGACAAGCTAGGTCTCATTCAATCCAGCTATTCCCCTTCTGGGTATTTTCCCAGAATAAAATGAAAATGTCATGCTACAGTGATATATGTGCACTCATGTTTATAGCAGCACAATCTGTGATAGCTAAATCTTGGAAACTACCCAAATGCCAATCAACCACAAAATGGATAAAAAACATGTGGTATTTTTATACAATGAAATATTACTCAGCTATAAAAAGGATAATCTTGAGGCTTGTATAGGTAAATGGAGGCAATTTGAGACCATACTCATAAGTGAAATAAATCAAACTCACATTTATGAACATAGTATTGTCTCCCTAGTGTAAACAAATAATAAAAATAAAAGACTGAAAGAGTAATAAGATCCAAAATGTACAATAGATTTTGCAATAATGAAAGGGTAAGAAAGTGCTCAAAAAGAAAGAACAACTGGTATAGAGGAAAAAAGAAAAGGAAGAAAGAAAAAGATTATATGTATGTAGGTATACATATATAAATGTATGTATGTATATGTATGAAAGATAGCTAACTATAGTACTAATCTCTGTTAGTTCATCATAAAGAACAGTTTATGCTGTCATTGTGTGATTGTTTGATCATATTTTATGCCTAGATCTTGTAACCTAAACAACTACTTCGAAGATAACAATATGCAATATATTAACTAGTGTTAATTTCCCACTATTTTTTGAAATTCTGTATCATTTCTATCCTTTTTTCTGTTTTGCTTTTTAAAATTAAAAAAGTGATTTAAGATTTAATGAATAATTTTGTTATAATTTGTACTTCATTTGGTTGACTTAATTAATTTTTGTTCTTTTTGCTCTATAATGAAGGTCAAAATATAAACATTAAATTAAACTCCAAGTTTAAAAATCGTATAACTGTTTTCTGCATTAGAAATCTAATATTTTAGAATAAATAATGTTACTAATTTACTAAAGGCAAAGAGAATGAAATCACTGACCACTGATGGCATATGCTGATTAAAAATAACAAATATATTTTATTTTCTATTTATATACAAATAATCTGATCTTCAATGATCAAAAATCATACAATTATTATTAGTCATATTTTCATTGGTAGTATGGCTCAAAATTAGAAAACTTGTGCCTATCTCTAATTACAGTCAAGGACTGAAAAGAATAATCCACGATAAGAATAGCTATCAGTATAGTCAAAGAAATAAAGAAGTGCAAGTATAATCAGTGTTATTGCATTTATTATTGCCTGTTGAGTGCTTACTATGTGACAAGAAGCACTTAAAAATCTTCACATGCAAAAACGTTTAATGCTAACAAATTGAGTTAAAGAGTGTGACCCTCATTTTACAGATGAAGACACAAGAAAATGGCCAACAGATACAATGTCACCCAACCAGTAGCTGAGAGACAAGATTCAAGTAAGATGATGCCTTGATTGTAAAACATAAAATGTGTGCTTCCATTTCCTACAACACAAAATGCCACAATTGAATCAGAAAAATAAATGTATTTTCATGAATATCACTTCTAATTAGTCAATTTTATGCTGCCATTGGAATCATGTTTTGGATATGTTTCAAATACATTAAAATAAAAGACAAGAATAGATGTTGATAACAAATGGGACAGCAGAATGTTGGCAACAAAGTTAGAATCATGTTCCCAAGATATTAAAAAATGTGGTCTTTTGTTTATTTTCAAACATTATTAGATGTAATTCAATAGAAGTGGCCTGTTTTCTCAAAGCCATCGTGGCTCATATACAACATCAAGAAACAAAAACATTCAGGGTAGGAGATTATATTCTTCATTACACTTATTTTTTCTATGCCAGTGCAATGCCAGTCAGTGTTAAGAATCAAACAAGCCCATCAATTAAACAATTGGTTTTTTGATGTGATTCCAAATATTAGCATGTACAACTATTAAGCTAAATTGTCCAGTTTAATTTAACTGGCTGTACTTTTCGATGTATGAATTTGTCTAAATTAAAACTTGTCAATATCACTGGAAAATACTCATTAATTTATTCCAAGTATGGAAGATGCTCTTTGGATTATATAGAGAACATGAAAAATCAATTAGAAATCATTTCATTAACATAAGACTAATACCCTGTGAGAGAAAAACCTGTATGAATATTTACCGTTATATAAATTATAATAATTTCTATAGGAGTAAAAATTAATTCAGATTTATCTAAGAGATTAGATTCTACAAGTTGTAGAAATAAAAAGCATACTTAAAATTATTTTGACTGTCCTTAAATAACAGTGAAGATTTTTCTAGGTAGAGATGGAGGGACACAACATTGAGAAATGCAGACTGAAGATAGATGAGGAGTCTACATAAAATACATAACAGGAAAATGGAAATAAAGCATAAAGTTGTAAAAATATATTAGTAAAAACCAGAAACATTTCTTAATAAGAGTTTGATATAATTGGAACCATGTTTTATTTATGGAAACATTCACATTTGCTCATTTTGAATACCTAATAGGTCAGCTGGAAAATGAGTTGATTGTTGCAAATAATCTAAGTGGGAAATAGCCAGAGATCAACAGAGGTGATATCAGAAGAAACAGATTAGCATAGTATCTTCTGTGTTCCTTTCTGTGAGTATTGACATGAACACTAATAAAACTGTGGAAATAAGTAAGACATGGTTCATTTTACATAATCATACTTAAGGAATTTAAGCAACATACAGCTAGAAGTATTTACATGTAAGTGAAAAATGATGGCTCAATTTACCTAGATCTGCACAACAAAATGTACTACAGTAAGGCTGACCTGGTTATTTCTTCTTTCTCAACCAATGAACCAGCTGAAAACTTGGTTAATTACAGCACAAAATTTAGTTTTACCATATAAAAATTCCCAGTGACTGCAATACAGTCAATTAACAAGTCTTTTTTTAAAAGCAACTTTCATTTATAAGTGCTTTGATTAATGAAATATGGGCACTAAACTAAGATGTGAATTTTCTTAGATTCACATAAATGTTGTATATTTTTATTGTGGCTTTAAAAATAATTGACAAGGAAGTACACAACTCTGAACAAACTATATAAGCAATTTATTATAGTAGAATCTCCCTTCCAGAAGGTCTAGCAAATACTGTATACTATAAATATATGGAGTGGATTTTAGTTTCATCATCTTCCCATCACCTTGGCTTTGTTCATTTTAAGAGTCAATGCTTCTGACACCACATGTGTGAAAATCCATTCAGTGAAACACATCTGTTCCAAGGAAAGAAAGGAGGAATAAAATTGTTTATTTAAGGAGATTTTTTGAACAAATAGATTTTAGAGTATTTTTATTCTAAAAGCGAAATAGGAATCATGAAGTTCTCCTTACTCTACAAATGGTCTTTTGCAAAGATTTAAGTTGCCATGAGGACTTTTCCATTGGTGTAATCATCCCAGATTGAGAAAAATAAAGTCCAGCATGGATTGGCCGCTGTATTTTTTTCTTTTCCCTGTACCTGCTATGCAAACAGGTTTTTGGGGGGTTTTTTATAAGCCCATTTAAAAACATCTCTTATCAAGAGCCAGCAGTAATCCTAACATAAAAATTTTAAAGAAAATCAATGTTCCAATATGTATCTTTACAATTGTAATAAATCATTACTGAGATATTTACTGGAGCTTTTTGAACATTTTTAATCCTCTTGAAATTTCACAAGGTTGTCTGGATAGTGGCTCCTAGAAAATGACATTTTCAAATAAGTGGTAAGCACTCACTTGAGCCTAATTAAAACTTTTATTAACATATCAGCCTTTATGTATTTATCCTGTGTTTCTCCAAGAAGACACTGGAAATTAAGCACTATTCCACCTCCGTTGCTCTTCATAATTTTTAATGTTAGCCATCCACTTTAAATCCTATTAATAAAATGGATTTTTAGAGCAAATGAGAAAATGTGGATAGCATGATAAAGCTGCGGTGGTTCCAAACACAAGAATACAGAGATGTAGAAGCATAATAGTTCCTTTTGAGTCATACCTCTGTTATAGAAACTGTCCTGTTTTACACTGAATCTTTCCTAACTTATGATGCATATGATGATTCCTTTTTTTATAAATGGAGAAATTCTTGCTCAACTAAATAAATTTTCCCCATCCATATAAGTAACTGGTAAACCCTGGGTTCTAACCAAGGCTGAAGACTCTAATACTTGTGCTGTCAAACTTTAAGGTGTATTACTTTTTACTGAAAATGAATAATCCAAGGAGTCCTAACAAATAAAAATGAAATATATGTATGTCAGTTTTTGAGTGATTTATGCTATAATTTAAACTATTTTAAATGTCTACTCTAATACTAGTTTTTTCAATATTTGTTTCAAAATTACTTCATAGTAAAAGCTATAAAAATTGGTGGAAGATAGTAATGTTTCTTGACAATGTCTCTTCTTTCAATTTCTGGCCATTCTTTGCCAATTATCCCTCTGCCTGTCTCAGTATCCAGATTCTCTTTATTTTCACATTTGCCTCCATATGTTGTTATTCTACTCAATTACAAGTTTCTCCATCTTGTTTCCTTTGTCTGAATACATCTTTGAGAGATTTTATGTATGATCACCTCTTTGAGGATGAGTTCTAAAACTGTATCTACAGTTCAATTCTTGATTTGCTAAACTCCTGACTTAAATCATAATTCTAAATGCTTACTAAATATTCACTGCCCCATACATTCCTCAAAAACTCCTAAATTTAGTCTTTTACTAAACTACAGTTTCAACCTGAAAGGTTTGTTACTCCTTTTTTCCCTATTTTAGTCAAATTCTACATACCAATTTCTCTAAGACACAAGATGGAAATCTCCAACACTTGTGCCTCTCTGTCACCCCAACATCTAATTTGCTACCAAATTATGTTATTTTTCTTCCTGTTTACATATGAACCCAAGGTTTCTATTGATTTTCTTCCCTCTTCAACACTCCCTCAGTGAGGTGCTCTGGTATTTCTTGCTAAGACTATCAGTTGATTTTTCTATTTCTTTTCTCTCCTGTCCCCAACCTGCCCATCTATTCTGAGTGGTTTTCATAGAGATCATTCTAAAACTCAGAACTTGTCTTGCTTTTACTCTGGTGAAAATCTTTATCACCGTGGGATCCTTTCCATAAATATTCAATTTCTTGATCAGTTGCTTTTTGTCCTGTGCTGTTCTAGTCTTTCTATGCAAATCCATATTGAACTTGTCAGTTTACATTGTTTAAACATCTTTTGAACACCCAAGTTTTTGATCTCTTTTAGAAATCTTTCCTTGAAGATACCAAAATAAAGCATTTTTTCTGTGTTCTTGGCACAGTGCTTTGTACAAATCTCTATAATAGTACATGGTTTTTATTTTTTGTTAGTTCCTACCATTATTCTATAAGCCCTGTTTTAATATTTTTAACTTCCAAAAAACAAACATTGACCAGAACAGCATCTAAAATTTGCTGATTGCATTGATGAATTGTTGGGAGTCATTGAAGCTGGAAATTGACCACATGTCAGGGCTGAGACATGGTCATCCGCAGAACAAAGAATGTCCAGGGAAATCCACGTGAAGAAGCTGCTTCAGCCCAGAGAAGACCTAGCCCCAAGACAACCTGAACAGTCTAAGACAATGGGGTGTCATATGACATTAAAGTGCTAAAATGTATTAATAAATGCTCATACAGTGAGGGGACAGTTCCTTTCCTCCCATCAGGAGAGTAAGGGCTTCACCTGACCCAAGTTTTGTCTCTTCCTTATTTTCTCAACCTCTTGAGGCCCTTTACCCCAATAAACTCAAGAACTGTGTGGGTAGTGGCAATGAATGAGTATAGGTGTAGAAAATGGAGAGGAAAACTCTGGACTGAGTTGAATTTCATATTCCAAGTACATCTTAGCAGTATACAGAATGATCTCCAAAGCAAGATAAAGTGCAGCAGTTACTCATTGTTGTTCAAGAAATGACCATAAATCTGGTGACTTCAAATCATAAGCATTTATTATTGTGCAGATATTATAGGGCAAAAGTTTGGGTCCGGCTTACTATGTCTTGTGCTTCAGGAACTTTCTTAAAGTTACTATCAGTGTGATGCCTACAGGTAGCACTGCATGCCTGAGTAGTGAACCATCTGTATTAACCAGCTTCCCCATTGCTGGAAAAAAAATAGTCAACACTAGCAAATTGAAGGAGACATTTATTTTGGCTATGATTTCACTGGGTTCAGTCCATAGTTGACTAACTCCATAGCAGAAACAGCATGGTGGAAGGATGCAAATGAATGAAGCTGCTCAACCCATGGCAGCCAGAAAGCATAGGAATATGAGGAGAGCCAGGAACAAAAATATAGCCTTTCAGATCAAGTCTCTAGGTTCCCATCTCTTTTTACCAGGACTCATCTAACTGTGACTTTAGCTTTGAATTCATCAATGAATTGATGAATGCAATGGTGTATATAGCATCATCATGATCCTTTTTTATCAAAAAACCCCACCTCTGGACATGAGACTTTTTAGATCATATACACATTTTAGATCTAAAACATAACACCATTCATTTCCAAGTCTGTGTGGTTGCTGGTATAATTTAGTCTTAATGGGGACTAAGCATCTGTTAACTATTGTTCACAGACTGTAGGCCAGAAGCCACCTTTATTTCTGTGCTATTTGAACTTCTCAAACATGGCAGGTGGTTTCAGCCAAGTCAGGTAATGAGAGTCTGCTAGCAAGACAGAAGTCACAGTGTTAGGCAACCTAAATCATAGATGAGACATCCTAACATACTTATGTATAGTGAGGTACCATCATTGGGCTAACCCAGCTTCAAAGAAAAAACATTGTATGAGATATGGGTGATGAACAGAATTATGAAAATGACCCCCACAAGGTTTCACTCCCTTGTCATTCAGCACTAATGTACAGGAGCTTTGAAGATGGAATTAAACTTACTAATCACCTGACCTGAATACTAATAAGATTCTCCACCTGAAACATCTAGGTGGGACTAATTTAGTCATGTGAACCTGCAAAGATCATGAATTGTCTCTGGCTGGTATCAGAGGTATGAAAAAGAAGGAAAGCAGAAAGAAGTGAAGTAGGAGAGGGCAAAGAGATTCCACTTGCTGTTGCTGGGATTGAAGACTGAGAAAGAGAGAGATGAGCTAGGGAATACAGGTAGCTTTTAGAAATTCAAAATGTTCCTGCTTTGTAGCCAACAAAGAAAGGGGACCTCACTTCTTGTCTTAATTACTTTCCTCATGGCTGGGACATAATTCCCAACATGCTCAGTTTAAAGAACAAGTTTATTTTGGTTCATATTTTAGAAGTTTCTGACCTTTCATTGTCAGCTGGCTACAGGCAGAAGCAGCATGGTGGAAGTTCCCAGGCAGAGAAAAGCTGCTCTTATCACAGCACCTACAAAGCAGAAAGTGAAGGGAGCAATAAGGAAGGACATAACCTCTTTCAGGTCATGCCTCAGTTACCTGTCTCCTCTGATCATACCCCACCTCCTAACAGCAAGTCAGCTATACCACTTACATAATTCAGTCACCTTCCCAAATCCTTGCCTATGAGCTCATGAGACTCTTGGGGGTCATCTAGACATAAACCACAACAATCCTATAGTCTTATAGAGGTGTTATGGATTGTGTCTGTATGTCCCCCTAAGCCTTATGTGTCATGGGGTGCAGTCTTTTAGAGTTTGTGACTGATTCACATTGGGATAATGGGTATGAATGCTACACCCATCTTAGGGTGAGTAGCTGATATGCAATATAAAGGACAGAAAGAGTCTTCTTTCATGCTCTTCCATTTTTGTTCTTGTTGTCTTTGCTGTTTTCTGCCACCATGAACTGTTGCCCTCTGCCATGAGCCACCCTGCCTCGAACTCAGCAGATTATGGACTGAAACCTCCACAAACTTTGAGCTAAATAAGCCTTTCCTTCCTTGATTTTGGGTATCAGGTATTTTGTCTCAGCAATGCGAGAAGAATAACCAAGACAGAATTTGGTACCAGAGAAGTGAGGTCATTGTTGTGGCTATACTTGACCTTGTAGTTCAAGAGCCTTTGGGAATGGCACATGGAAAGAGTTTGGAAAGATTCTCAGATATCACCTGAAAAAGTCGATTTGGAACACCTTAGGTTGTTCTATATAGGTAATTCTGGTCAGCACTCAGAAGATGAGAAAGTTGATAGAAATCCTGCCAGTGACCAGGCTCAAGGTTTCTGAAGGGGAGAAGGACTGCATTGGTTGTTGGAGTCCAAAAAGTTTGTCTCCATTTGCTCATATCCAGAGATTTTGCCTGAGAATAAGATTAAGGGCTGTGGACTAATTAATCTGGCAGAAGAATTTTCAAGGTAGTCAAATGTTGAGGTGGTGGTGTGGCTATTGTTGGCAACTGTTATCCAGGTTTATGTTGCAAATCAAGAGCAAAGAGTCCAGCAGGATGATTTAAAATGTTGTAAGTTTGGCCCTAAATGAAGCTCCAGTAAAACTGTAGGCTGCAAAGACATAGCTGAGGAGATCTCGATTGTTGAGAAGGAACAGGAAAATAGAAGAGGTGACCTGAGGGCATCACAAGAAGCAGCAAATCTCCACCCATTGCAGACTCAAAACTGCAAAAGTGAAAGGCTTTGCTTTGAGGAAAAAGCCCCAGAGCACCATGTTCCAGAATGTTCACAGTCATACCAGGTTCCAGAATGGAAGTCTAGAGAATTTGTTCCTTGGAATTAGATTCAGAGTGATCAGTGATCCAAGCACTCAATACCTACAGTCAAGAGAGAGGAAAAACTGGCTACTGCTCCAACTGGCAGCAGACCTTAGTATCATCCACATGGCACTGGTTTTAGGCACATGCAGAATGCAAAAGTTATGAGGTTAAAAAGGCTTCCACCCAGATTTCAAAAGAAGGCCTGGGAAGCCAGGAAGTATGCCCCTGAGAGGGCAATGTATGAAGCTGTGAGTGTGAAACCAAAGGTGCAGTGGAGATCCCAGTTCGGGAAAGCCAGGAATGTGGTTCAATTAAGGAAAGTTGAAAGGAGGGAGCAAACCAGGTCCAAGAGAGAAACCATGAAACTACACCATTGAAAGTGCCCTGAGGGCATAGTCACACAAGCCTTTTGGAGCTCACGATTTGCCACAGATTGCTTTGGATGTTCCTCTATGTGGTACTTAATGCTTACCCTGCTGGATTTTGGACTTGCTTTGGTTCCATTCCTTTGTATTCCCCCATTTCTATCTTTTGGAATGGTAATGTTTATCTTGTGCTATATGAATGTTGAAAGTGTTTAATTTTCTTTTCACTTATACAGGGGATCACAGATAAGAGTTTGCTCTACATCTCAGAGGAGACTTTGAACTTGGACTTTTCAGCAATGCTGGAAGAGTTAGGACTTTGGCAACTCTTGGAGGTGGACTAAATGTCTTTTGTATAAATGGTGTACATGTGTCTTTGGGGGGCCAGAGGTGGGATGTTATGGTTTGCATCTGGATGTCCCTCCAAAGCCACATGCATCATGGGGGCAGGCTTCTAGAGTTTGTCACTGATTCATGGTCAAATGCTGGGATTATGTGTGTGAGTGATACACCCACCCTAGAGTGGATAACCTACATACAATATAAGGGACAGAAAGAATCTTCTTTCATGCTCCTCCCTTTTTGTTCTTGTTGCTTTTGCTGTTTTCTGCTGCCATGAGTTTTTGCCTTCTGTCATGAGCCACCCTGCCTTAGACCCAGATGATTATGAACTGAAACCTCCACAAACTGTGAGTTAAATAAACCTTTTGTTCCTTAATTTTGTGCATCAGGTATTTTGTCTCAGAAATGAGAGAAAAGTAACCAAGCAAAGTGGTAAGAATTGACTCAAGTTAACAACCTCCAGGAGCTTCCAGGTAAGAAGTACCAAAGGACCTCCTAAGGGAACAGAATCAACCCAGACTTTGACATCATAGATAGAGGTTTTAGATCTCAGTTTTAAAGAACTGGGTTTTCCTTAACGAGTCTAGAAATCAAATGATCCTAATAGCCTTCACACTTTTACTTTTGACATGTTGAGACTTCCAGCAAAACCACTGTACCCAGACATTCAATGGAAAGAAATCATAGAGGAATATATTTGCTTTACTTTAAACTACAGACATGATTATTTGATAAGTCATCAACAGAAAATTAATATGTTTATTTTAGGAAGGGGAGATCATTGGACACTATTTCAAGACTGGTTAAACAAGATTGCCTGGGCTTTGAGACTCAGGCAGGTCAGCACTGTGACCCAAGTTTCCTTATCCATAAAATGGAGTTGAGAATAGTGTAACTCGTAAGGTTGATGTGAAGAATAAGCCAGTTTATATATGGATAGAAGTGCAATGGGAAGTATATGCATTCTCTGTTGTCTATGAGAATTATTTCTAGAAGATAGCTTTTTTTCTATTTTTCTTAGAACTTGTAGGAATAATAATTTTACAAGTAAAATAGAGACATTCAAATAATATACTATTCATGTCCAAAATACAAGGGAAGCGACAAAAACTTGCATTTTAAAAACTTTCCATATCTGAATAAATTAGGCAATATGATATTCAATTCTGAAAAGAGACCAGCTAGTGATACTTATTAGGATATACCAGTACAAATGCAACCAGATGTGTCATTCATTTTTACTAGTATAACTTAATTCAACAAACAGATTTCTCAGATGAAAAGTTTAGAGTTGAAAGATTGATTTATTTGTTAATTTACAATTGACTTTCAGATTGATTTGATAATTATTCTACAGGAAAAACCTAGTATGTCTTGCCATTTTCAACTGTTTTTAGATTGCATTTGTACCCTCATCTCCACCACTTTGGTCTTTTATAGTTTTGTATTTGGTTTTTCATTTTATAGTTTTGAACTGTGTTCTAATTCTTCTTTTACTTAAATTTGTCTTGTCAGTTTGTCATCAATTAGGATTTCTTCTTTTTTTCTTTCTGAATCTTATCTTTATTGAACATCATAGCAAAGTTTTAAAAGACTTGAAACAAGAAAGATCAATTCATTTGCATGAATTTGAACATTATTCTTCTTGATAAACTTGTTTTTCACAATTTGAAACTGATTTAAATTTCTCTGGGGAAGTATTTAATGTATTGTTTTAAATTGTCTTTATTTCATTGATATGATCATTGTTTTAGAGTCATAATTACTATATGCTAACTAAGTCATGGGAAAATTTTGTATTTTTTGTAATTAATTCTCAGATATTGATCATCTCTCTGTAGTTGCTTATTTCTATGACCACAGAAATTGTTTTCACATAATTTATAACAAAAATAAAATTTCTGTCTTATTTCTGCTTTTGAGTTATGAAATCTGGTTTTATGGAAGTGTTTCTCCATGCTTTCTAACTTAAAAGAATATTTCTACTTTATATTATTATCATCATCATTGTTATTATTATTTTACTGCTCCTCTCACAATGTAAATAGTCCTGGCTGATAATTTGCCTGTACGACTAATTCAGCAATCCCACTTTATCTGTTTACCTAAAATTATAACTTCATTTAAAATAAGACACACATATATACATGAAATCTTAAACTAGCTAGATAATTTGAGACAAGAGGGCAATATATAAATAAATATATCTTTTTTCTGACTATCCTTATCAATCTTGCTAGTTTTTGAGTCTGTGGTGTTTCTCTATCTTTATATCAGACCAGTGTGAAAGACCACACACCCCACTTTCACTGGGAAAATGGCAATGAGGTGTAGGTGTCATGTATAGGAGTTTCTTTTGGTATCAAAATGGTCTTACCCTGTGCAACAATTGATTCTTAAACCACTTTTATACATGGAAGCGGATTCATGAAGCCCTAACATTGAAAAGAACACTATTTTATTAATTTAGATGTCAATCTTAGAAAGCAAAAACAACAACAACAAAAAAACAAACAAAAAAACTATGTATTCAGAGATGACTCAGTGAACGCTTGGCATAAAAAGTAGCAGTTTCCAGGCAAAAACTGTCCAAATATCATTAGGAGAGAATTAAAAATTTGAGCCAATTATTCCTCAAACTAGTAAATTCCATCAAGTCCATGGACTTCTCTGATGTTAAGGCCATCCATCACTATAAAATATATTTCACATAATTTGTATAAATCTGCTCGGATAGCCATAAAAAATACACTGATCAAGTAGAATAAAGAAGTGATATTTGTTCTAAGGCCAAGAAGCCCAAGACCATGGTAGGCACAGGTTGATTTCATCCTAGGGTCTCTTCTCTTGGCTGTAAGCAGCTGCCATCTTGCTGTGTGCTCAGATCACCTCCTCTTCAAGATTTAACTCTCTTTCTTTTACTAATACGATCAGGAAAGCTATACTTTCACGATCTCATCTAAACTTCATTTCTCTGAAAGGTTCTAACTATAATTATCATGACTTAGTGGTTAGGGCTTTGAAGTATGAATCTGAGGAAAACATAATTCAGTCCATAGTATCATTGTTAAATTGCACAGTATTTTCATCAGAAATACTTATTATTAGTGTCTTGCTGCAAAATCAGCTTTCTTGTTACATGTAAAGAAAAAATATTTTTGAACTGAAGTTTAGATAGGGCCATAGAGGAGTAAGACCATTCATTCCACTGTATTCTAATTTATACAAATGACTGAAACCATATAAAAAAAATTGTAAAAAGAAATGAACAGAGAGCTAGCCAGGATAATCCTAAAGGGTTTGGGGAGGCTTTGTAAATACAGTTATATGATAATCAAGTATGGTTCTGGCAGATGCATAATATGCCATTTGGCCTATAGAAGACATCTACAGTCATTTCAAAAAACAATTAGACAGAATTGCAATATTTAAAAATGAAGTGAACCATAAAACAGCTAAATCAATTTTGCTAACTTCTAGAACACATTGTAAAATATTTTGCTCAACGTGCAGCATACATAATTTCATTCTAAGCATCCTTCATTTTGAATCATAATAACCAGGTGACTATACCGACCAGAACACATTAGAAAAGAGCTCAGTGGGCCCTGCTATATCCATGGGACCTGTGGGTTCCGGAGTATGCTGGGATCCCTGCGGGTGTCAGGAGGAGAGACTGATGACAGCTGTGATGGGAAACGATACTCAGGAAGAAAGGGAGTGCCATTCGAGCTACAGAATGAGTTTAGAATGAATTACGTACTATAACCAGTATGTACCATCTGTACAACCCTAGTCATAATTCAGCAGTAATTGAAAGACTACTTTGAATATGCTTGTTTCCCTCCAAGACAATCAAAATACAAGTATTAATAATAATAACTGCACTTAATTTATTTTCAATAATATATTGTAGTACCTTATAGCAGAAAAAAGGCATCAGAATTGATTCCATGGTTAAGTTGTACATTTCAGGAGTGAGTTACACTTTTTAGGTGAAGAATAAATTAAACGTATGTGTTTAGTACAACATATATAACACATGGCATATGCATAAATATTACATACATATAAATTTACACTCATATAAATATATGCTGCAAATCAAGATTGATTTCTATTTACATAACTTTTAGAAGTAAAATTCTCAAAGTCATCACTTTTCATTCTCTATTTTCATTTTTAATAATCTCTCATTTAAAACTTGTCAGAACCTGTTGAGAGAAAAACTAAATCAGAATGCATTATTAGCATGTTTTATAACAAAACATTACAATGGAAATCATTCTAAAGTTTCTCAAATATAAAATATGCTGATGGAGTTTTATCAGTGATAGTGTAAAACTGTAAAATTATAAGACAAAGAAACAAAATTTTGTCTAAATAAGAAAAGGCAAGATATAGCTGAAATGTTACTCATCTAACAGCATTCTTAGTAATCCAAATGCCAAAACAAGTAAAAATGCATGAGGAGGAGCAGTTTCTTTTCCTAGAAAAAAGAAAAGTGCATTTCATAATTTGAATGCAAACTAATATTTTTTAAAGAATTAAAAATAAATGGAAAATTCTGAGTCATGTTCTATATCGTATATTTTGTCCTTGCCTAATTTCCAGATAGCCTCATTGATTCTATCAAATTAGCTAGCAGGTCATCATCTTAATCACAAAATAATCTGTGGAATGAAGTGAGATTCATTTTTCCCTTACTATTTGTTATTTATCTTCATTTTCACTCATTGATAATTTTTTTATGCTAACCTCAAATTTTCTTTCTTTCTTTTTTTTGGGGGCGTGGAGGTTACCGGGGATTGAACTCACAACCTCTCACCCGCCAGGCAGGCACTTAAGCCACTGAGCTAACTCCCCAACCCTATATTTTGAGACAGAGTCTCACTATGCAGTTCAGGCTGGCCTTGAACTCACTTTGTAGCTCAGGCTGGCCTCGAACTTGCAGAGATCCTTCTGCCTCAACCTCCCAAATGCTAGGATTACAGGCATGCACCACTATGCTCAGTTTAAATTTTCTAAATACTGATGTAACTATTCTATTTTGAACACTGTGTGGGGACCTCCACTAATGGAGGGTCATCCAGAACCAAGCCTTTTCCCGTGAGTCAGTGCCATTCACAGACTGTGGAAGAAGTAAACAAGGGCTCACCAAGAAGTAAGACCTTCCTTTGAACCAGCACCATGAGTGGGCCTCTGCCAGACTGAGGACAGCCAGACACCAGCCTCTTCCATCACGCGGGCTGGCAAACAAAAAGAGCCAATCCCCCTTCCTCCCCTAAGTGACTGGTTGATCTAGAGAAACACAGGCTGCAATGATAGCTATTGAGGTGAAATGCAGTATGATACTTGTGGTGTTTTGTTGTTTCACTGATCTTGCAAGTCTAAGGCCAGTGGTCTGATGATCTGTTCAGAAGAGAGTGGTACACAAAGCGGCATCTAGGGGGATCTCCTTCTGTAGGTGGTAGCCATTGTTGATTCCCTATTGTGTTGTTTTGAAATCCTATATCATTTTCATTGTTTCATTGGGTTTTGTTTTGTTTTGTTTTGTTTTGTTTGATTTTGCTCTATATGATGGCATGAGCAGCTATTTCAAAGATAGTAAGATATATTATGGTAGCCATTTTGGATTTACTATTGTTTTGAAGTCCTTTATTGCATTCATTGTTTTGTTTTTATTGGTTCTACTCTGTTCTGTTCTGTTGGATTTATACTCTATATGAAGGTATCTGCATCTATTTTGAGAGACAAGGGGCATTATGGTAACTATTGTTGATTTCATATTGTTTTGAAGTCTTGTATCACTTACACTGGTTTGTTTTCATTGGTTTTATTGTTTTATTTTCCTTGGTTTTATCCTCTTTAAAATAAAAAAAAAGGTTCTAGACAACTTTAGACCATACAGTAATCTCTATTCAGTAATTCTAGCTTTAGATATCAACCTACTCCTCAATTATTAATCCAAAAGTAAGATTATTTTTCATTCTTTGTCTGTAGATGAGTGCTGCCTCATTAGAGGAAGAAAAGTGGTCAGTTTCAGTTCACACCCCACTAACTTACTTCCTCTTTTCCTAGATGATACTTTTGATTCCGTCACAGTCAAACCAGGAGCAGAGTAAAAATATGGTAAGGCTACTTAAACTTGGGCTTTGCAGGTGTACAGGCTGATTCTTTTGAAGGGGAGCTTTGCGGACTATTTAGATAATCCCTGTACTAGAGCTTTTCATTTACTGTCTCAGGTCAGTGGCAAGCACCAATTTACCCATCTAGGTTGCATGCTTTATGGTTATGCCCCTGTCTCACTGTCTGCACCATATAACTGTTAAATGAATTTTATGTTAAACAAAACTTTGTCTTTATTTCTGTTTTTTTTTAATTATATAACAAAAATGCATAGGACATTAGAAAAATATTAGCAATAAATACAAATGTTATGAATGCTATATTGTTTTTAAAAGAACAATTCACAGTAAAAATGAAATCTGAAAACGAACCTGTGAAAACTACTATTCACAAAACTTGGTCTTAAACCTCGAATTTTATGACTTTATGACTTGCTTTCTAGAATTCTCATACCAGTTAATCTACTAATCTTCTGCAGGTTGTGTGTGTGTGTGTGTGTGTGTGTGTGTTGTGTACATGCAGGCTCGCATGTTAGGTATTTTTTGTCAGTACTGAGCACCAAACTCTCCTCAGTCACTAAAATCCTAGAAGTAAATTCTGCATACCTGCTTAGCATCAGTGGTCATAGTCACATCAAATCAGAGAGAGATCTTGTACGAACACTGAAAGGTAGAAGAGGAAAAAAGAACATTATTCCTCAAATTATAGATTTGAGTAAGAGCTAAAAGTATCTATGAAGATTTCATTGACTTTTATGAGATATTCAAAAATCTGCTGCTTTGATATAGCAGGAGATAGAGATCAGCTGCATTTTTCTGCCATTGAAATAATTTCTAATTTTCCCAAATTCCAGTAGTTCTTCTTGTTGGACCTTACACCTCAGTATGTCAGTGTTTTTGTTTGTTTGTTTTTTCTTTTCTGGGAGGCCTTTGCTTGTTTCTTGTTGTATGTTTATAATATATAATAATGAATTTTGGGGACATGGTACACATATACAATAAGTTTTGATCATTTTTGATTCCTTCAGAACTCCATTTTTAACTTCCTTCCCTCTTCTCACATATCCAAAAAGTTTTATAAGCAAAAAAAATCACTAAACAAACTTTTTCTATAATATTTAAATAGCCTGTTTTCCAGTTTGATTAATATGTATGTAAATTGAAAAAAAGACCATACATCTCCCAAGGGTTCTAGTGGCAAATATATGCTATAAAGCATTTTGCCTAGTTCTGTGCTGCCTATCAACCCTATTTTTGTTAGGTGATCGCTGACTGTCCCTTCAGACTCCCACCCCCCTAACTAGATCTAAAATCTAAATACTATTCATCTCAGAACCAACCACTGAGCCTAACAGAAATCAGTAATTTCTCAGACACAAGATTTGTAAGAGTATCTGTGACTGACAACCACTCTGATGTAGCAACACTAGACTTGCAGCTTCAGAATCATTTTTGACTGGCTTTCATAGCCTATCACACTCCATGCATTCTTTCCCTCCCCCTGCCTGAGGATCTTTCTCATATATTACACTCAGTTCCTAAGGACACTATCAAAACAGATATAATGACATTTGAATGCCATCATGTATTGGTTTGCCCAGCCCATCCAGTAGAGTGGTGTTTCATGGCAGGGTTTCCATTCCAATGACTTTCTTTTGCATATGGTTTTTTATACTGTTCTAAGTATCTCCAATTGATACGTTGTAGGATGGCCTACTCAGTAACTTTGCCCCTGGCATCTCCCAATTCTCATCTACACCACATTCTATTGTCAAATTAATCTTCCTAAAAAAGCCTTGTGAGCATAGCATTGCAATTGCCATAAAACTTCAATTACCCATGGAATATATCTGTACCTTTCTCCCCAGGAATTCAAAGTTCTCTCTACTTCATCTATGTCTAACTTTTTAATATTACCTTTCACTGCTTCTTGCTAGTTATATCTTTCTAATAAAATAGACTGAGTTCCTATGCCCTGAAATTTGCCATATTTTATGCCTCTTCTTTTGCTGTTTGTCTTGCCTAATGTTCTTTTCTCTTCATCCTTAATTTTTCCAATGTTTTAGCAATATGATATTTTTTATTTTAAAAAGCAAAGCAGAAAAAAAAGGATATAAATAACACAGAATTTCCAGAAAACAGTAGGAAATTAACACTAGTTAATATACTGCATATCGTTATTTTAGAAGTAATTGTTCAGGTTGCAAGATCTAGGCACAAAAACGATTGATCATTTTGGCAATATAAGATTTTAATGTCAAATCTCACATTAGTAACAAGTCATGGCCAAAGTAATCTCTCTTTCTTTTGTGCTTATGACTGAATCATCGTCTGCTTATGTTAGGGCTATTTGTACATTTTCATGTATTCTCATTAATTATCTTGACTATTCTACATGAGATAGGGATAAAGACTATATTTAATCCTGGTACATTAAGATAGTAGATAATGAAAAAATTTTAAGACAGTTGGTGAAAAACTCAGGTCTGAGGAAAAACTTCACTTCTTCTACTCCCTAGCAACATGGCTTTATCCATCTCCATTTTAATCTTTTACACAATGATACGCTTTCAAAGTTCTGCATGATACTTAACCAATCAATAATTTTTTTTCTATCATTTTCCTTACCTATTGAGATTTTAAAATCTGATCTTAGAAATTCATACTTGTTTTGTTAGGAATCCACTTATCACCTACAGCCTGACGACACAGTCGAATTTAACTCCTAATATTTCTTGCATATATATATATATATATATACACATACATATATATATTCATGAATATGTATACATTTCAACTGGCTTAACACATTTATAGGACAGTTGTTCAAAAATTTGGAGTAGAACAATTTTCTGGCTCTCTATAAAACCGTAAGGTGGCTATCTTTCTTTAAATATTGGATCCTAGTTGTTTTAATTTCCCAATGAAAATATTTCCTTTAGACCTCATGGGTCACCAGCCTTTTTTTTTTTTTTCCTTCTCCAATCATGCTCATTGCTTATCAGATTATCTTGCCATTCACTTTCCTATATAAGAAGTGGTGGGCTTATCAGCCTGTTTGACCAGCGGTTCACCTTGATGCATGTTTACCAAACAGAGCAGTAAGTGCAGCTTCAAAAGCAAAGTACTATAGGAATGGGATGCTCTCAGTCACATGTGAGCAGTCTGGATTTTGCTCGGTTAGGGGTTTTATATCCAAAGCAACCTGAAAGGGCAAATTATTTCTCC
>RJWM01006755.1:0-82304 GCA_004363535.1 Dasyprocta punctata
TTTAGATAAATTGAAGTGATTAATGTTTAGGAAGAGACTTGTTTCATTACTGTTGTCATCACTGTCAATATCATGATGAAAAGCAGTTAATTGTCTACTATTATTTTCCACACTAGTGGGACTAAGTTTACCTGTCCTGTTAGACCAATCACTGTGCTTTCTGAACAATGGTAATACACAAATGTCCCTGTCAAAATCCTCATGAAATCTGGAGAAGAACCTGTTTGAATTGAAGTAACTTTTTAAAGAATAGAGAAAGTCACTAGTATTTTGTAATGCATACTAATATTGGAAACTTTCAAAAAGAGCACTTTAGCATAGAGAATACCATGCTTTTAAATTAAATTTTGGACAGGCAACTCTGGCAGCATGAAAGGAGGAAGAGGAGATAAAGGAAATTTACATTTACTGAGTTTCTACAGTGAGTCAAATTCAAAACTTATTGCTTCGTATGCAGTATATCTTTCCATTCTACCCTCAATCATCCTTGTAGGTAAGCATTGTTTTTTTCCCCTGTTGAAGAAAGGAGGCCTGAGAGGTCACTTAATTTGCCCTAGGCTTCAAACTTGTAAGTAAAGTTCCTGAGTTGTGGTCTAGCTGGATATAATTGTTATCCTGTTATTCTGAAGAAAGGTCAGATTCTTCGTTATTTTGCAACTCTGTGAAGGAGAAAGAATTATACTTTAGAAAACTTTAAGTTTGGTGTGGTCTTGGGCAAGTCACAACTCCTGCATCCTTTTTCCTGATCTATGAGGGTGAAAACATTTGCCTTATGGGATCATTAATAGGCAAATGAGTTGATGTAGGTAAAAATGCTCAGTATCTTGCTTGATAAGGCATATATGGGACGTTATAAACGTCAGTCCACTGACTCCAACTTTGGTTTTTCCAAGATATGGAGTCATTGAAGTGGAAGAAGTGACCCATTTAGGTAAAACTTCCCATCTCAGTCTAATCATCTTCTTTGATGAGCCTCTGATCAGGCACAGGCATGAAAACCTGGGATGGAAGAGGCTCCCTATGGGTTCTGTTTGACTGGGCAAGTATTTTGGTTTTCAAAGGAATTATTTTCCCTGCTTGAGTCCTTTCAGAAATCCATTAATTAATAAACCAGTAGGAATATATGAAGCATCTGCTCTGGGCTGGGTGCCGTGGGAAATATCTTTGTCCTCAAGGAATTTAGCAGGCAGTGAGGGGCGTACAAATATATACAAAACAATAGTAGTGCCAAATGAGATGGTAATAATGTTCCCATCTAGTAAAAATTAAAAAATACTTAAGTGAATCCTTATCATGCTGATGTCCACCTTGTCCTGGTTCTCCTTCCCTCTGATCAGTGTCTTGGTACTTTCTGACAGATTCTTTCTATATGCAAACATAGAGGTACATACAGCACCTTCTTTTTTAAAAAAAATTAAAATACCAAATGAGACATACTGCAATACTCTTCTACACTTTGCTTTTTAAAATTCGTAAAGTAGCTCCGATGTTGTGTGATATCAGTACATATTGACCTCCCTCATTCTCTGTAATGGAATTCTTTTATATTAATGTACCACACTTTATTTAATGGCCCCTTATCAATGGTCTTTTAGGTTGTTTCCAGGCTTTTGCTACCTGAACAATGCTGCAATAAATTCTCCTGACAAAGCCATAATTAAGGGCTAAATTGTGTGGCTCAGACTCTAAGTGATTCCAGTTTCGCAGTGTGTGTGCTAATGGCATTTGGGGTGGGATGGTTTTTTATTAATGGGAATCATCTCTCCCACTGCACCCCCTCACCAACCCACTGGGTGCTAACTGCACCCACTCAGTAGCAACCCCTGCCATGTTCCAGTATGCACTCATTGTGACAACCAAAAAGTGTCTTCCTCACATTTCTGAATACTGTTTAAGGGGATGATATTGGCCAGGTTGGGAATCACAATAAGTGCAGGGAGGTAGAGTTGGAGGCTTTCTGGGTAAGGGGGTGTGTGTGGTCTGAATATGCTATGGTTTGAATGTTGTAAGCTCTCCAAATTCATGAACGCAGTCTCTGATGCAACAGTATTTAGAGGTTGGGCATTTAGGAGGTGACTAGCCCATGAAGGCTCCACTTTCTTGGATGGGATTAGCACCCTTCTAGAAAGGCTTGAGGGAATGAACTGGGCTGCTTTTTGCCTCCTGCTCTTTTCACCCCGTGAAGACACAGTCTTTGTCTTTCCTGGAGGATGGAACAATGAAGCACTTCTTTTTTTTAAAAAAAAATTTATTTTATTGGTACATTTTAGATATACATAATGATAACATTCATCATAGGGAGCACCTTTTTTTTTTTTTGGAGCACTCCTTAAAAGCAGGAAGAAGTCCTTGCCAGATACCGTATTTGCTGGTTTCTTGATCTTAGACTTCTCAGAATTATGAGAAATAGATTTTTATCATATATAAATCATCTAGTCTATGGTATTTTGTTATAGCAGCACAAAAGCACTAACACAGGGCAGGCTTCAAGATTTTTACAGGCTTTGGTTCATAGTCTGAGAAGTGACCTGAGGCAGTTACTTCATAGGAAATTTTCCCTCTCTCTTTGCACCTACTGCCTGGCAAGTGGTCTGTAGTCTTTATGTTTTTTTTTTTTTTTTTTTTTTTTTTTTTTTTTTTGTCTTTTTGAGACAGGATTTTACTATGCAGTTCAGGCTGGCCTTGAACTCACTTTGTAGCTGAAGCTGGCCTTGAACTCACAGTGATCCTCCTGCGTCGGCCTCCCGAGTGGTGGAATTACAGACGTACACCACCACATCTGGCCTGGTCTGTAGTGTCCAGTGCAGCTCCTGGAAGCATTTTGCATCTTTGCTTCAGCATCCTCCCTGAACTACCAGGTTGCCCCTGGGTCTTTAGAGGCTGGAGGCCCTGGTCCAGGGAACATGATCATCTATGTTCACTAGCACAGCTTCATGGGGCCACTGATCAGCTCTGGGACTGACCATGCAGTGTTTGTGTTTTCACTCCGCTGTCTCTGTACCAGTGAAACATAAAGTCCTAGAGAGTTAAAGGTGGAGGGAAATTTTTATACAATCCAGCCCTTTTTAATTAGAGAGAGGGAGTCAGATTAATGTGCATATCAAAGTCCTCTTTGAGGAGAAAATGTCACAAAAGAGCACAGACATCAGGGGTGTTATGGATGGGGAGAAGAATAGGGATGGCTGTGATGGGCTCCATGCCATGGGAAAAATGATCTAAATCAATGGTTTTCTAACTGAGTTTTATATCAGCAATACTTAGAAAAGGAAGAAAAATGCAGATTCCTAGATTTTGTCTCAAATCAAAGAAACTGGAATTTCTGGGATAAGGTTCTCTGGGAATCTCTACCTGGGAATTAGTACCTATGATCCTTAGGTGATTCTTATGCTTGGTAATGACCTGATGATCAAGCTTGGGAAACTCTGATTTAAATAGGTTCCATTCAAACAATTCCCACATCACAAGTAAGTGTGTAGAGGAGCCCAGAATGCTGCTTTGCTGGCTTTTTGTCTTACTGGTACAGGAGTGAGCAGATAATGTGTTAGATGGTTAATTATGTCAGCATTTATTCATTCTGAAATGTTTACAAAAGCAATTAGAAGTCAAATTAGATATGATGTTCACTGACCTTTAAGGAGAGCTTGGCCTCTAACAACCAGGAAAAATAGTAAAAAAAGCCCAAACAAACAAAAGAAGGAAATGCCTATTTCAAAGTTTAATCAGAGCAAAACACAGCATGATTAGTCAGGGATCTCTAGGTTGCAAAAGGAAAGGTTTTATTTGGTATTAAGGATAAGAATTAGGAAGAGGAAGATCATTCCTTCTAGGTCATTGTTTTTCTAGATTTGGAATGGTGTTCTGAGAAAAGATAGCACCAGGTCTTCCTGGACTGGCCTTGCAGTTTTCTTGTTTTTGCCCAATATTGTTAGGATCTTTTCTGTTGTAAATTTAGTTCTTGCTACAAGGTAGTCACGTAATCAAACAGGATCACTGACAATGCTTACCTTATCATCTGGAGACTGTTACCTAGTTTCCCAGGTGCCCTTTGACACCTAGAGAAGCTCTCTCCCTTGCCTCACATTCTCTCAGTTCTCCCTTCCAGCAAGGGATGTGGCACTGAGGTGAAGCTGACTCCTTTATGTTACCTTAGTTTTGCCTCCCAACTCTTTCCTACTCCTTTGCCTTTCCAGATTTCCCGTCCGTGGAAGCTGACTCCTGTGTACCACATCTTTGCCAGCTGACCTCCTGCTGGGTTCCGTGAACCAGGAGTCCCTGTCAGGTGCACAACAGTTTTCACCGTCTTGCTTTAAGAACAGCTTTATACCATCCCGTCCCTCCCTACACTTTGGTAATGTGGTTTCTGCTTTTGACTCCAGCCTACAGGCTGTGAGGGAGCCCCCCATTGGTAGCATTGGGTCCTTCATCCACATTCCATATTTTCCTTTTCTCTGAATATCTCTCAGTAATCCTTTTACAAAGGTCTCTCAACTGAATACCTCGAAGGCAATTGTTTCATCCCTGTCTGGTATGCTTCTTTCCCTTCTTTCTTTTTTAAGCTTCTAAACAAGGAAGCAAACCTTTCTTTGCCAGACTTAGGGCAACTGTGAAGATAATGTGGGACAGTTCCTGGGGCACAGAGTGGTTTTGAAGTGGAAAACATTCACCTGCAGCTTGGCATCACAGTTACTGCTGTGATGACTACTAATAAGGTTTGAGACATCTTTATAATGCAAGAACTTTTTGCAGTTTTTAATATTTGATATTTGCACAGTATCTTAGCTACTTTCCTGTTACTGGGACAAAATACCCAGTGTCTACATCTTAAATAAGGAGAGGTTTATTTTGGCTCATGGTTTCAGTCCAGGGTCAGCTGGATCCAAGGCAGAAACAGCATGGGATGGTCTGGGAAGAGGACAGCAGCCCATTCCCTGGCAGGAACGAAACAGAGGGAGAGAGGAGGAGTCAGGGAGGGATATATACCCTTCCAGGTCATGACCCTCTGTCTCTAACCAGGTCCCACTTCCTAACAGCAAGTCAGCTATGAATTCATCATTGGGCTAATCCACTGATGAGTATAGCACCTCTGTGACCCAATTACCTTCCAGATGCAAGAGGATTTTAGGGGACATTTTAGATCTAAACCACCACTGATATTATTAGATTAATTCAGAGATCAGGAAGTGAGGAGCAATGACAAGAACACCTATCTACTCTCAAGTGTACAGTTTCACTATGTTTCTGATAAATGTAAGAAAGTTTATGTATTCTGTTTCTTGTAAATGGAAACTCCTCCTAGATTCTGGTAGCAGGTTGACCTATAGCTCTAGTTTTCAGAGTTACTGCTCAGGACAGATGAGGGCAGAAAAGCAGTAAACAAAAGGTAAAGCTCTGCTCTTTTGAGCTTTTATTATAGTTGGGGAGACATAATATACAAATACAAGTGATAAATAAGGTAAAATGGGATGAGAGTGAGGGAATGAAGGGATGAGGTTGCTATTTTAAATAAGGCAATCACAGAAGGCTCGTCTGACTTGGCAACTCTTAGTCACCTCTTACTCATCTTTGGAGTAGAGATCCAAATGACTTGATAAGAGGGAGCAAGCAGAAACTGATTGGCCTGGTATTCCCTCTGCTTCTTTCCTGCATGTCAGAGGGTGAGCTTATGTGGGTCTCTGACTACATAATGAAGACTGCAAGAAAGATACTCTGGCAAGGAGTGAGAGTCAGATTAGAAAATTAACTGAAATGTCTGTGTATGGACTTGGAGGATTCAATGTAAAAATTTGACTCCTGGATGCTCTATTTAACACATAGAATTATCCAGGCTGGAGCCAATTTGGCCCAGTCCCCTTAATTAGTAGGAAAAGAAAACAGTGAGTGAGGAGGGATGGTTAAGAATCTTCTGGGCCATATTCAGATTCTGGATGCCACTTGGCTGGACATAAAGAGAAATTGCTTGCTCTGTTTTTTCCCTTTCCCTTTTTAATTGAATTCAAATCGATCATATCTTTGGAGGAAATCACTTAGAGCAACAAACACTCATAGTGCTTGGCAAGAAAAATAAGAGTGGAGAGAAAGCATGGAGTGCAATGTACGTTTATTGCGACATATGGTTCTCTGAATCTTCACTGACTCTGTTATCTAAGCAGGAACTTGTTTTCAGAGAAAAAGGGGTATTCTGCAGATGGCAGCATATTGAAATCATTGTCAGAAAGAGGAGAGATTATATCAGACTCATATTCAATCAAATGTTCAGTTAAGAATTAGTCTGAGATAATTTTTCCATGCAGTAATCCAATCACTATAAACGTTTTTAATATTTCCAGCCTGCTGTTCCACAATACTAGTGTGCTTCTCACAAAGGGATGCCTCTGAGGGGCCTCAAAATACTACTAATAAAAACTGTCATAAGACAGTCTGATGCTGGTGAGAAGAGAGAGAGCCTGCTAGTGCCCTGGAAAGTGCTGGTGGATTCTCGGCATGGGCAGAGAAGGAAATCTTGGGAACCAAAACACGTCATTTTTTTTTCCTGCCCATTGGAAATAACTGCATTCCTCAATCACTGAGGAAAGCTTTGAAAGTCTCTGTAGAAGGGCAGTTACCAAATAATATTTAAGCAATAAGAAGCCATTTAAGCAGGCCTGAGTGCCTCCAACCAGGACACAAATAAGACAGCCTTCCAGGGGCCTGCGTGACCGGCGTGGACTCCAGGAAGAGAAATGTGCCCCCCCACCCTCCCCATATGCCTACTGGTGCACGGGCTAAGAATCAAGGACAACTCCCACCCCCAAGCAACCTGCTCATTCAGAGGTCTGGCTACATTGATAGCAACTAAGGTACATAAAACAACCAAATGCTAGTATTGTTTTGTTCATTTTGTAGGCCTGGGGCTGGCAGCCTGAGCATCTCTTTGGAAGATAACAGTACCAATGTAGCAAAAATGGGGGACTCTCTTCTGTCTTGTCTTTGAGGCCCAACATTGTTCTCGTTATTTTGCTTTATTTTGATTAATTTTTTGTTGGCCTTATTTTATACCCTGTTTTTATTGGTTTTATGGTGCTTTTTTGCTTTTTTTGTTTGTTTGTTTTGTTTTGTTTTGGTTTGATTTTACTATACCTGTTGGAATGGTCAACTATTCTGAAAATAACAAGATATACTATAGTAGCTATTGTTTTCATAGTATCTTTCTTAGAAGTTCTGTACCAGTTTTACTGCTTTGTTTTGATTGACTTCATTCTGTTATGTTTTGTTGGATTTTACTATCTTTAAAATAAAAAATAAAATAAAATAAAATAGTGTAACAGAAAAAAAGAAGACGTTTAACTTTTAAATACAGTATTTTTGCAATATAATTCACACATAAAATTCACCCACTGAAAGTGTGCAATTCAAGTTCTTTTTAGAGTCTTCAGAGTTGTCCAGCCGTCACTACAGCCAATTTCAGAATATTTCATTATCCTTGAAAGAAAACCTCAATGTATTTCACCTAAAACTCCAGCTCTAGCAACTACTAATTCATTTCTTTCTCCATAGATTTGCCTATTCTAGAAATTTCATACAAATGGCAGCAGGTGATATATGGTCTTCCGTTTCTGGCTTTTTTTTTTTTTTTTTTTTTTTGGCACCGGGGATCAAACTCACAACCTCCCACCTGCCAGGGTAGGCGCTTAAGCCGCTGAGCCAAACTCCCGGCCCTGGTGTTTTGAGGCAGGGTCGCACTATGTAGCTCAGGCCAGCCTTGCGCTCACGTTGTAGCCCAAGCCGGCCTTAAACTCACAACGCTCCTCCTACCTCAGTCTCCCGAGTGCTGGGATTAAAGGCATGCGCCACCATGCCCGGCCCCTGGCTTTTTTTTTAAACTTAGCATTATGTTTTTAAGGTTTGTTTATGTCATAGAATATATCTTTTTATGGTTAAAAACATTCTGTTGTATGGATACATTTTGTTCATTTATCTGTTACTGGATATTTGGATTGTTTCCGGTTTTGGGCTATTATCAGTAATGCCACCACAAACATTTCAGTATAGGTCATTCTCATTTTAGCACTAATTAGTTTAGAATTCAAAAGTCAGCTGCCAGGACTAGGGATGTAGCTCAGTGGCACAACACCTGCCTGGCAAACATGAAGCCCTGAGTTCGATTCCCGGTACTCATCACTCCCAAAAAAGTCAGCTGCCCTAGGAAGTTTACCATGATCTGCTCTCTTCTTTCTCCCTCCTCTATCCATTCCTACTTAGCTGCTGTTTCCTTTCTCACATCGTCACATACATCCACTATTACAGGTACTTAACTCTCTAGACTCATGTTTGTTTGTCATATATATAATATGTATTCAGTATTGTTATATAGAATATTCTATAAAATATGGCCAAACCCAAAGGTCACTAAAATCATACTGAGCCAGAGGGAGGCACCAAAGGGTTTCAGAAAATAGTTTTTAGATGCTTATTTTGAAAATATGGATCTTTTTGCATGTCTTCATTATGTTTTATTCTTGAATTCTGGGAGGCAGCGGGCATCTAATGGGGGCCTTCCTGGGGGTGTTGATTTGGTGACCTATTGGGACATGTGCATAATAATCATCATAAGTGTGGGGCTCCACTCAGAGGTGAGGCTTCCTGGATTTGACAAAAGATGACATGGCTGTTCAAGACACAGTTGGGTCCTCTCCTGAACATCTGCCTAGCTGGAGCTTTCATCTTCTTTATATTTTACAGCAAATTATCAGAGTTTCACTTAGGTCCTCAGGGCTCTGTGTACTTGATGTGGCTTTTAAATTTGACACAGTTAATAGACAAATGTC
The DNA here is from genome assembly GCA_004363535.1 of Dasyprocta punctata. NCBI lineage: Eukaryota > Metazoa > Chordata > Mammalia > Rodentia > Dasyproctidae > Dasyprocta > Dasyprocta punctata. Next base: position 8,805 of record RJWM01006755.1, read on the forward strand.
ACACTGACATGCTGGCTTCTGGGCTATGATGGCCAAAACTATTGCTCCTCACCCTTAGGTCCGCAGTGTTCCTTGGTGCTGCCCTCACCACTGTTACTTACCTTCCCAGAGCACTCGCCTCCTATTTTCAGATTGCTTATTTATACTGAGGCCTGTAGCCTCACTACCATCTCTGTTTCTGCAAAGTCAAGGCTTTGTTTGAGTTCTGTATTCACAGATTTTAGTGCCCAGGTTTTTCGTGACTGTGTTTGCATGAACCACTTCCTGGCAGCCCTTTAGGAAGAAGTGAGGAGGAAGGAACAAGAAGGAGAGGTTCTGTAGTGTGGGAGACAAGCACCCATGAGTGTAAAATGACACAGGAAACCTTAGCACAGTTTTGCTTAGGGAGAAGTGTTATGGTTTGAATCTAAAATGTCCCCTTAATGTATTCAAAAGAAGGTGGTTCTGGAGTTTTGCTGGATCATGGGAGTGCTATATTCGTCACGGGATTAATAGCTAAATGTGCCCTTAGAAGGGGGGGGAGGTCCTGTTTGGAAGAGGTAGTTCACTGGTGATATAACCTGGAAGGGTGCGTACTTGTCCCTGGCTCGCTCTGCTTCCTGGCTGTCATAGGTTGAGTAGCTTCCCTCTGCTAGGCTCTTCTACCCTGCCATTTCTGTCTTGGAGTCTGCCAACCATGGACTGAATGCTCTAAAACTGTGAGCCAAAATAGACTTTCCTTCCTTTAAATCATATGTGTGAGGTATTTGTCCCAGTAACAAGAAAATTGAACAATACAGAGTGGCAATCCTGGAATTCAAACTTTTGTTCTGGCATGCTTATCTAAATGGCCTGTGAATTCTAGTTGAATGCTATCTCTTCATCCATTCTTGAGTGTTAGATGTTTGTACAGGTATAGTTTTAGTTTGAACTTTTATTTTTATTTATTTATTTTTATTCAGATTTTTAAAAACTATATTTGACTATTTTAATTAGATCATAATAATGTATATTACCATAGTGGACATTGGAGTCTATTTACTTTTATACCTTTATTGTACAAAAGGATAGGCAGACAGTTTCAACAAGGTTAATGGTTGGTATGTTGAGCCTACTTCAGCAGAATATTTTCCCCATTTTATTTGTTTTGGTTTGTAGGTTTGTGATATTCAAATAAAGAATAAGGCAATAAAGCTAATTCACAGTGAGAAAAAAATGAGAATTTTGAACCACATTCTTCAATACACTTTTTCATCAGTTCCTGTGGTAGATGTCCAATCTTTATAGTCTCAAATCCCTTTTATAAAACAACATAGAATTTGTGTAGAACACACATCTTCCTGTATTATCTTCAGGCAACTCTATAGATTACTTCATAGTAGCTAATGAAGTGTAAATGCTATGTGAATAAGTGTGATACTGAATCATCTGGAGGATAAAGACAAGGAAAAGATGACCATGCATGCTCAGTGCAGATGAGCTTTTTCTCTTACTATTTTCTTTTTTTTTTTTTTTTTTTTTTTTTTTTTTTTTTTTTTGCGGCACCGGAAATTGAACTCACAGCCTCACTCCTGCCAGACAGGCGCTTAAGCTGCTGAGCCAAACTCCTGGCCCTGGTTTTTTGAGGCAGGGTCGCACTATGTAGCTCAGGCCCGCCTTAAGCTCATGTTGTGGCCCAAGCCGGCCTCGAACTCACAACGCTCCTCCTACCTCAGCCTCCCGAGTGCTGGGATTAAAGGCGTGCGCCACCACGCCTGGCTCTCTCTTACTATTTTCAATCTGAGGTTGATTGAGTCCAAGGATGCAGAGCCTGGGGCACTGGGGCCAGCTGATTCTCTTCCCTTGTGTGCTGAGTCCCGTGTAAACCAGGGTGGGGAGAGACATTTAGGGTGATGTGGCAGGGCTGTTGTGATTCACCCATGACACTTGTACATTGCCTGTGTCCTTTACAGTAATGTAGTTCATGGAAACTGAGTCACCTGAGCATGTGACACTTTTTCTTTTGTCCAAAGCTTTGGGTGTTGACTCCCGTTTTTATGTGGTGTTTGAGGGCAGCCCCGGGGTGGGGTGGAGGACCTGCCCCTGCTTGACCTCTGCTCCCAGGGGGTTGGGATGGCAGCTTCATGTTTTAAACTCTCCTTGGTTGGTAAGAATCGAGGGCAAGACTTCATTTAGAAATGTGCCTGTCATTCATGTTCCACTGTTCACGTGGTTTCATTGCTGTTAGAGGATCCCTTGATTTCCTCTCTCTTAAATAAACTTTTAGAAAAGGTGCATGTCTCCAAATTACCTCCCTTTTCTGACCTGGATTTGCCTCAGCTTGATGAAGGAAACTTAAAGGTGTTTTTATCCTAATAATAAATCACTAGGCATGTGCAAATAACATTTGGTAATTTTCCCAAGAGATACAAAGAACTCTTTCCTGGGACCCACACTGCCCCATGGGACTAGGGTCATGTCCTATCCTGTTCTGCATTCCCTTTGCTTTCCCATTCTGTTCCCTGTCCTTTAAAAATGAACAGTCATGGAATCAGACCAGTAGGGTATTTCCACAAAACCAAAATGCTTGAAATAAGAAAAGTCATTTTTTTTTAACAGATGTGACGTGAATCCAATCATAAAAGTGCTAACATACCAAGTAAAATGGAATTTCAAAGCTTGGAATCTCCATAAATGATTTGCATAGCAAAATTGAGGGACATTTCAAGCATGTGGGACACTGGGTGACTAATATTCTTCAGCTACTCACCAGTAAGATTCACCCTGTAGTTCATCAAGTCCTGTTTGAAAAGTTGTGCCATCTTTTCTGATGTATACTTATTTCCCTGCTTCCCAGGGTCTTCTACATCTGGGCAACTCTCATGGTGTTTCCCATATACTGAAAGAGTTGATTTTGGACATTTTTATCAACTGCATATTTCCATCTAAAAATCCCAATTTGAGTTCAAACTCTATATGTGTTAACTTGGTCCTTTTTTCCTCTAAAATTTTTAAATGTGCTTATATGTTATATGGCAAGATAGCATACAGTAAAGATGGGTAGGACATAAATTAGAGTGGGATAGTGAAAAATGAAAGTGCCATAAAATGAGGTCCCCGTGAGGCCCATATGCCACAGGTAAACCATAGATTCGGCTTTACAAGACTAAATGGGAAACAAGACTAACAGGAACATGGTAAGCCAGCTTCCTGGCAGCAGAATGAGCAGTGGGTCCTTGGACCCTGGAAGAGTCTCCTGAAGACTATCTAAGCAATTCACAGATTTTTACTATCCTGGGCTCTCCAAGGGGGTAGATTTTCAAGTAAAGAGAGGAAGGGATGAATTGTACAGCTTTCAACCAACTCTTCATAAATTTTATTTCTCTCAGCTGAGCTTTTGCTCAAGTGCAGTTTATTTTCAAGAGAACATCTCCATCCTACTTTTGAACTAATTCTTCCTTCTGCTTCTTTTTTTCTGAAAGAAAACTATAATCAGATAGCTGCATAAATCTGTAAGATTGTAGCTGTATAAGCTTCTTTGTTTATTTGTTCCCATATTCACACATTAAAATTTCTTCCTTTCTTTTTTTTTTTTTTTTGTGGTGTTTAGGATTGAAACCAAGGGTATGCTACCACTGAGTTACATCCTCAACCCTTTTTATTTTTAATTTTGAAACAAGGTCTCACTAAATTTTCCAGGCCAGGCTTGAATTTACTAGTCTCTCTCCTCAACCTCCCAGAGTGCTGGGATTACACGTGTGTGTCACCGTAGCAGCTCTTTTCTTCTTGTTTTCCCCCCTTCTGTCCTCTTCTTCTTTCCTTTGTTTCTTCATCTTTCTGTCTATCCCTTTCTTCTTCCATCTCTCCCTTTCCCCTTTTCTTTATACTTTCCAGGACCTGCGGTAAACAAATGAAAGCATGATATTAAATATATGTAACAATTATCAGAGGGACTCTCCAATCAAAAGTAATATCAACTTTAGTGCAGGAACAAGGTCTTCAGAACCTCCTATGCCAGCTTTGAACTCTTTAGTTTCTGAATTGGAAGGGAAGAATTGTCTTGAAAGTTTCCAGTAGAAGGCTGGGGTGGTATTGGGAGCATGGGGCTGGGTAGATGGGTGTTTCAGGAAAAGGGTGGTTTTCTCATTCATAAGTATGAAATGCTTTAGTATTTTAACAGGTGGCTCAGCTGTACCGGCAGATGCTGAGTGCATATGAACCATAGATACATGGGGTCACAAAGGTGGACAGTGATGGCTACTACTCTAAAGGACACTGAGACTCACTTCCTTCCAAATGTGTTACTAAAACAGCCTTTTCTCTGACATCATGAGTGTGGTTTAGACTCTCATTAGTTCAGGTTTCATTGACTATAATTACCTCTTAATTAATCTTTTGTCTTCTTTTATTTTCTCTCTTTCTAATATTTTAAGTAAGTGCTACCAGAGAAAACTTCTTCGAATACTACTTTTACCAGGCAATTACTTTCTTCTCCCAAACTATTAAGGATCTTTCTTACCTCTTTAGGACAATAGTTGAACTCTTTATGTGAGCATTTGAGGCCCTCTATTTTGTAGTTAAGGGACTGTATCAAGTGATATGATATCACGAAGGGATAATCTAAGTCCTCTGTTCTTAAATATCTTAAAACAGGTGATAAAAGGGATGTTTGCAATGATTGTTATGCAGTAAAAGTGAATGTTGGGAAAGAGGGAGGGAATGGGGTATGGGATGGTGAAGGACTGACAATAATGAACAGCCAGAAAAGAAAATCCCCTCAAGACTCATTTCTCTTGGCCAACTGAGAACAACTGAATTCTAGTCAAAGGTCTTTGCTGTCTAGATAATTGAGCCTGGGGTGGTCAAAAGAGTTTTGCCAACCTCATGTTGAAGTTTGTTGTACTTTTTTGAGACATAAACACAGGATGTGAAGGTATTTCAAAGTTTAAACACATTGACCTAGATCTTAGTGTTCATACAAGCTATCCTACCAACTCCCTCAGAAGTTTTACCACCAGCTTTGATTGGATTGGGTAGTCTATGCTGACTGGATTCACAGGATAAGTCCAGGGAGGAGGATATGCAGTATTTTCTCTGAGCTGCTGTTTGAGAGAAAACTTGGCTCAGTAGTCACTGGATTTAGGCCAAGAGAAATCATTCCTACCTCATGTAGTGAGAACATAATATAAACTTACTTGTCTACCACAGGTTAGGCATTTTTGTAACATTTGCATACACTACCTCTAATTTACACTATTATCTTGCAGGGTAAGCATTATAAACAGAGACCCAAAGGTTCATTTACCCAAGATCATGCAGTGGATAAATTTCAGACACAGACTTGTAAGATTACCAGACTCTATGCCCCTTCCACCCTGGCTATCTTTCCTGCCTAATGCTTTTGGTGAGTATTGAAAAGATGAAGATTATATATTTATCTGGCACTTTGGGGAGAGATGTTTAAGCCCCTGAACCCCACTTCTATTTTCCTTCATTGATAAGGGCAATTGAATGTTTATCTACTGTGGGGAATAAGGATATCCATCATTTTGGTTAGAAATGCCTTTATTTCCTGGTGGAATGACCACAGTAAGATTGTCTCAGTCTTTCAAACACATGAAATTCAGTGGTGTTGCTGATTTTAGACATTGAAGTTCTTTTTAGACAGATATTATGCTCTAACTTGCCAATATCCTTGCCATTATCCCCGATTTATTTCAATCATTTATGCAACTTCTGTTTGGAATTTGATTTGAGTTGTTGTGAGGTTTAAATAAGATCATGCATATAAATTGCTTAGTACAGTGATTGGCACATTTTATGAGCTTGATAAATGGTAGCTACTATCATGGTTCTCACTGAGTTGAGAGTGCTCACAGTCACAAAATAAGGTCTCAGTTTTCGTTTTTTCAGATGAGTATTGGTCACCAGAAAAACTCAGGGACATGGAGCACAGATCAGATAAGTTTTCAGGCAGAAAAGGGGTCAGGAAGGAACTGCTGTGTATAATGACGTGCCCCAGAGGGTGTCCCTCTGTCCCACAGAGGGATGTTCTCTGATGTGTTTAGAGTGACTCTAAGGTAGAGTTCAGCAAATTATGCTTCCTGGATAAAATCTGACCTGCTGGCTGTGCCTGTATGACTTCCAAGTTAAGAACCTTAAAAAAAAAGCAAAACAACCCTATGGAGGAATAACATTTTGTGGTATATAAATTATATTAAATTCAGATTTCAGAGTCTCTAAATTCTGTTGGTACACAGCTCTGCCCATTTGTTTCTGTATTGTCAATGACTATTTTTGTTCTATAATAGCAAAGTTGAGTAGTAGTGGCAGAGCCTATATAACTCTCAAAGCTGAAAAGATTTACTATCTAGCCCTATATAGAACAAGTTTATCCTAGTATAAGATAGAATGATTTTAAAAAAGGGAGAGGAGGAAAAATGTAGACGTATAACTCAGTTCACAAAAGCTTCCAAGGAGAAGCTCTGCTGACTTGGGCCATGAAATTAGATTCTGAGTAGTTTCAGTTCAGTTGAGTAAATACTTACTGAATACTTCTTATGTGACAGAAAAAGCTTCTGTCCATAGAAACATCGCAATATTGTAAATAGATTCATTGAAAGGAATGTGGAACCACCTGGTGTTCAGTTTAAAACACTGACTCTATTATATACTAATTGCGTGCTTTGGTGGGTAGTGTACATTTTCCTCTTCGGGGCTGCCCTTTCTGCCTTTGCTGTCCTTCCCTGGGCCTGGGAAGGCTGAGTCATGGCTTTCACTGATGAATCCCTTGCTATTCAGCTTCCAGTTTAAAGGTGAATGGGACCTATGAACAGGTGAAGATGGTGTCAAAATACTTCTGTATTCTCCCAGTTCCTTCCTTTCTGCTTTGCTGTGGTTGGCTGCATGTATTTTCTTCTTCTTCCTTTTCTTTGATTAGTACATGTTTGCCAGTACATAATGAGCATATTCATTATTGGAGATTTGTACCTGTACATAATGTCTTAAGTCTTTTTTTCCCATTCCCCTCCCTTCCCTTCAACTCTTCTTCCTTTCCTTATTTATAAAATCATTGTTTCATTTTCTTCCCCTTGCCATTGTCTTTTTTTAAAGATTCATTTTCCTTTCCTTTCCTTCCTCCTCCACCTGGAGAGGCAATTGAGACTCTGTCTTCTTTCTTTCTTTTTTTTCCTTTTTTTTTTTTTTTTTTGCAGTACCAGGGATTGAACTCACAACCTCGCACCTGCCAGACTGGCGCTTAGGTCACTGAGCCAAACACCCAGCCCTAGTTTTTTGAGGCAGGGTCACACTATGTAGCTCAGGTCGGCCTTGCGCTCGCGTTCTAGCCCAAGCTGGCCTGGAACTCACAACGCTCTGCCTACCTCAGCCTCCTGAGTGCTGGGATTAAAGGCGTGCGCCACCATGCCCGACTCTGTGCTCTTTCTTAGACTCCATTTTAATTTGTAGTTACCCTTTAGGTGAACTCTATCCCTAATTCCTGAGACTCTCCATCCGTAGCAGTCACAAAAAGAGAGACAAAATGTGGTCAAGATAGCCCTTCCTGTATCCAGGTTGATTAACACCCTAGGTGTTCAGGAAGGTCTTATAACACTCCTGTGAGACTTTTAGGTATGGTGATAGAGTTGCCACGGTAACTGAGGAATTTGCAGATTCCAAGAAAGGTGATAAGGTTGCCATGGTTACTGGGAAGGTTTATAAACTTCTGGAGAACAAAGACCATGCAAATATGCGTCACGGCGGAGTTCTGACCATCTGACCATATCACCCAGCTAGCTGAATAAAACTTGCTTGTTTCTTGGTTCTCAGCTTTCTGTAGGTAATTTTTCACTAATATTGCCACAACACACCTCCCCTAGTTCCCCTTCCCTTTTGAACACATTCTTCCCATTTCCTGATGTCTAGCCTCCATTTTGCTCCTTATTTACCCTTTTGATTTCTCACACAAGAGGAACAATGCTATATTTAAACATGTGTGTCTGATCTATTTCACGTAAGACTACCATCTTGAGATGTATCTGTTTACTTAAAAATAACTCAAGTTTATTGGCCAGTCTGAACTCCATAGTGTGACCTTGCCTCAAAAAAAATAGGGTTGGGAGTTTGGCTCAGTGGCCTAAGTGTCTGCTTGGCAGGTGTGAGGTTGTGAGTTGGATCCCTGGTACTGACCAAAAAAAGAAAGTTTACCCTTATTTATGGCAGATTCTACTCCATTGTATATAAATATCACATTTTCTTTATACCTTCATCTGTTGATGGGAATATGATCTGTTTACAAGATTTAGCTATTATAAATTGTGCTGCTATAAATATGGATATGCACATATCACTATGGTATGATGTTTTTAACTCTTTCAGAAAGAGACCTAGAAAGGGCACAACTGGAGCAAATGGAACTTCTAGTTTTAGTTTCTTGAGGAATTTCCATACTAATTTTCATAGTGGTTGTACCAATTTACACTCTAACCAACAATAAAGAAGAGGTCCTTTTTCACAAAGTCTCCCCAACATTTTTTATTTCTTGATTTCTTGATGGTAGCCATTCTTTCCAGTGTGAGATGGAATCTCACTGTTGTTTTAACTTGCATTTCAGTGATGTTGAACATCTTTTCATATATCTATTTGCTGTTTATACTTCTTCATCTGGGAAATATCTATACATTTCAGAGGCCCAGTTTTGGATTGGGTCTTTAAATTTGGGGGGTATGATTTCTTTTTTTTTTTTTTTTTTTGGTGTTTATATATTCTAGGTGTTAGTCCTTTATCTGAGGAGCAGTTAGCAAAATTTTTTTCCCATTCTGTGGGTGGTCTCTTCACTCTGTTGATGGTTTCTTTTGCTGTGCATAAGGTTTTTAATTTGCTATGATCCCAGTTGTGGTTTCATTGTAGTATTTCCTGTGTGATCAGGGTTTTGTTCATAAAGTCTTTGCCTATACCTATATCTTTGTGAGTTTTACTTATTCTATCTTCAGTAGATTGTTTCTGTTTTTATGTTTAGATCTTTGATCCATTTCAATTTTAGTTTAGCGCATGGTGAGTGATATGAGTGTAGGTTCAGTCTTCCATATGTGGAAAGCCAGTTGCCCCAGAACCATTTAAAAGAAGCTGCCTTTCTTCCAGTGAAGGTGTTTGGCCCCTTTTTCAGAGATAAGGGGGTTGAATGTGCTTGGAGTTGTTTCTATGTCTTGTATTCTGTTCCACTGATTGTTGGGTCTGTTTCTCTGTTAGTACCTTGTTGTTTTTATCATAGTAGCTTTGTAGTATAAGTTAAATCATGGATTGTGACTCCCATACCTTGCCCTTGGTGCCCAGAATGCTTTTGCTATTCTAGGTCTCTTCTGGTGCATGCCTTTATGAAGGCTCCAGATCTTGTTGGAAGGTATTTTCTGTACTTACTCTCTCTGCTTGTACTGGTAACTTCTCCCTTCTGTTTCTGACGTCAATAACTTTTGTTAGTTTTTAAATGTGACTTCAGCATTTATAAGCAGTTTGGAAATCTTCAGTTTCCTCATCTGTAAAATGAGGATACATATGAACTGGGATCACAACATATAAAAGTTCCTAGCACTATGTCTGTGAATGCAACAAGACTCAGTAAACATTATTTACTTTCTGCTTTCCTTAAGTGTTCACGGTTTTTCAAGGGAACAAATCAAATGGCTATAGAAAAGTTTGAGCCAAATTAGGTCAGTGGTTTAGGGATTACTAAGAAAGGACACATTTGGGAAATAGCTTATAAATAAAACTCAGTCTTGATGTATTGAACAAGGTACAGGGAGGAATTGGGGATATGTGAGTTTTCTGCTTGGTTATTATGTGGATCCTGGGGTCATCAACAGATGCAAAATATCAGAAAAGTATCCAGGTAACAGGAAAGGAAGGAGATGAATCCCTTAGAACAAGTAGAATTTGAAATGTCTGTGGGATCACCAGGTGCAGATGTTAAGTGGGATATTGGCTAGGAGACTCTGGGAAAGGCTTTGTATAAGAGGAGAATATTTAAGAATCATCATTATAATAGGGCAGTCCAAGAGATCACTGTGTGTCAAGGGGTTGTTAGGATTGTAAGATGCTGTGATGGCAAAAGAACTAGACTGAAAGGGAAGTGACTGCACTTCTAGATCCAGTCTGCCATTTTCTGGATGTTTTTGGAGATATTAGCAATGTTACTTAACTATGCTGACATTCTCTTTTGTCCAGCAAATGTAAAATGAGAAGGTTAGACTAGGTGGTACCTATGATACTTGCACTCTAATTGGGAGTCAAATCATAACATAACCTGAGATGAATAAGTGCATCATTGACTGCAGTATGAACGAAAGTCCCTAGGGAACTACAATATTTCTTCAATGGCTGTTGCTTAGTGAGAAGAAGGTACACAAAAAACTGAGGCACTGTTTCACAGAATAATAATAACAATAATAATAATAATAAACAATGGTGAGGATTCATTAAATGCTATCTGTTTATTGGGCTTTAAATCTATTAATATTTAATCTTTACAATGACTCTATAAAGTAGGTGCTATTAGGAGCTTCCATTTTATAAAAAATGTGATAATAAAAAGGTTAATTATCCCACTCAAAGTCCTGAAGGCAGCAGGATTCAAACTGAAGCTCCCTGTTCCCAGAGTCCAAGCATTTAGTCCTAGGCTGTCTTCTCAGGGAAATCAGTGAGCTCTGGGGAAATAAGAGCCAGAGGCGTTGGAACTAGCAGAGATTTTAGGTTGACTGTGATTCTAAGAGAGGCAGAATCAGGGAACAGGCTCATTAGTTATGATTATACTTACCAGTTGTGGTTGTAGTTGATATTTTTACTATATTTGGAGATAGTAGAACTACTGATACATTTTGGTAATAATTAAAAAGAATTACATGTAAGTACATATATAAAACACATTAATGTATATTAATATCTACAGATACTGTCTTTTGTCCACTTTAAACCTTCATCCACTCACTCTCAAGAATCACTGTCTCTCTGAAATGTGCTGGCTGTGTTATCAGTATTTACAGTGAGGGTAGATGTAAGACAGATGAATGCTTTTTGGTGATCGAACTTAGGGCCTTTTCACTGAGTTATATCTCCAGACCTTTATTATTATTATTATTATTAATTATTATTGTTATTTTGAGATAGAGTTTTACTAAGTTGCTGTATTTGACCTTGTGATACTCCTACATCAGCCTCCCAGAATGCTGGGATTACAGGAATGGGCCAACATGCTTGGCTAAGATAGATGAATCTTACTCCTATGGCTACCATAAAGTTACTGTTGAGGTCACTGTTTACTTACTGCTTATTCTCCATCCCATTTTAAGGACTTCCTAGTGAAAGTTCCTTGAGTTCTTTTTTTTTTTTTTTTTTTTTTTGCGGCACCAGGGATTGAACTCACAACCTCGCACCTGCCAGGGCAGACGCTTAAGCCACTGAGCCAAACTCCCGGCCCTGGTTTTTTGAAGCAGGGTCATACTATGTAGCTCAGGCCGGCTTTGTGCTCGCATTGTAGCCCAAGTCGGCCTCGAACTCACTCCTTGAGTTCTTCCTGTTAATATTACTTACACCTCTTAAAACAACCATTTCAGTTTCTCACTAGAAACTTTTTAGCAAAACAAATGATTAAGGTGCTCTTTTTGCACTGAGCCCCTGAAAACATAAGAGCCGGATCTGTGGCCCATGGCAACATATGTGCATATGCATTTTTAGCTTTATTTCTGGTTCCACTGTATGATCTTGTTTGCTTTTCTTTTTAAATCTCCTTTTCTTTTTACAGCATCTTGTAATTTATGTCATCATAATCAGAGACAAGGCAGGATTTAAATCGATATCTGTATGCACATAAACCTACTGCAGACACGTATTCACATCCACAATGCATCTTGTTCTCTTCAGGAGGTTGATGTTAGTTTGCAGGCACAGGGACTATTAAAGTTCTCTCACTACTCAGCATCCTTGCTGATAACAAGGAGGTTATCAAAAAGGAACTGATAATTAGGAAGATTATCACAACCATCAATTTATAGTCCCTTTGATGAGTGTCAGTTACACTTAATGACTCACTGAGGATCAAGTCACACTTCCATTCAGCAATAACACAAGCCAAATAAGCATTAGTGCGATGATGACAATGAATAAACAATCATCTTTGTAATGATAACAATTTGGTTCAGGCAGGAGGGAAAATATTCCTGACTGGGCTTTCTTAACTGTGACCAGAGGTGGAGAGGCAGACATGGTAGATGAAAGGAGAGGCTGGTGGGTTAAAACAGTCAATGAAATAAGCTTTAGAGGCGTGGAATTGGAGTGGGGGAGGGAACATGTGTGTGTGCATGTTTGAGGGAAGGTGTGGTGAAAGTTTGGTTTACTGCAAGGAGTGAGGGAAATGGCACACTGGTATGAAAGAGCATAGGTCAGATTGCCAGTGGTCTTGCTCACAAGTTCCATGCCTTGGGCAAGTCATTGACCTCCACGTGTCTCAATTTCTTTAGCTGGAAAAGTAGGACCAAAATTGTTTTCATCAACATTGTGTTCTTATCATCTCATCTCACCATATATTTCTTTGAATCAGCATACAGGCTTGGGTACAGATAAATGTTCAAAATATACTCATTGAGTTTAATTGAGGCGATACTTAATATTTTGGAATAAGGAAGGCTTTAATGACCTTGAAATAGTGAATTCCAATATCATCATGAAAATACTAATGATCAGCATAAGATTGTATGGGTGTTTGGATTTTTTCAATGCTTCCGTTAACACATTAATCCTCATATACCCAGGTCTGGTGGAAACATGCTACCATCACTTAGAGACATTTTAATGTATACCTAAATATCATAGATTGTAAGTCATTGAGCTGGAGTTAGAATTCAGGTATTTGGCTACTTCCAGCTAAGAAATTGTGAACCATACTGATCAGAGTTAGAAAACCTGGTAGCTATCATTTACTGCTTATCAAGCTGGATGGAGTACTTCCTGTTCACCTGTAACGTGATGTTTACAAACTCACCTTTTTGCAGGGTACTGGGACACATACGTGTGTACAGTCAGCTGACAGAGAAAGGGGAGTGGAGCTCTAACACAGATCCAGAAGACAGTGGCTCCTGGTTAACTGGAGTTGATTGCTGGCATGCAGGGAATAGATGCCCAGAGTCGCTGATGCTAATTTTTTTTTTTTAAAGAAAAGCCCCAAATTTAACTTTTAAAGTGAATTCCTCATTTTCAAGAGTGAATAATTAATTCGAACTAAAAAGAAAGTCACACATTATGGTAGCCACATGCAAGAACTATGAGGACCAAATCAGGCTCACGTTGCCAGCCTGCAACCTCTATACCAGGTTCAGATGAGTTTTGAGGCACCTTTCAGCATTAAGATGCAATGCAAAAGGTTAGCTGCTTCCTGCTGAAAGGTGGGAAAGCATTTCTCTTTGCTTCAAACCCATCACCTTTGTTTCTGTTAGAGAATATTCACTGGCCCCAGGGGCTGACGCTATCCCAAGCCCCAGGTCCTCACCTGAGAAGAGCTGGAATCACCATGCCCCGCTGCAGTGAATGACAGGTGTAAATGCAGGGATGAGAAAAGCAGACCTGGGCTTAATTATGTAAATCTATGGCTACACTTTAATAAGGCACTGCAATAAAACTGTCATAGCTGCCAAGTTTGGGAAATAGGATGAGCGAGGTTTTCATTTCTGGCACTATATTTGGGAAGAAAAAAAAAAAAAGGAAAAGAAAAATGCAGAAGGGCTGGTTCATCTTTGAAACCCTTCAGATACACGTCAGAGATTCCTGAGCTTCTTGCTCCTGCCAAGCAGCATTTGCGGTGACAACTGGAGCTGAAACCCCAGCAGCCCACACAGAGCTCCTCAGGAAAGGAGAAAGCTGAAGTTTCAAGGTTGATGTTTTCTAATGAGATCTTAGAGACATGGAGCTTTCTATCATCACCTGCCAATTCTTCCTTAAATTAGTCAGCCTTCTCTGTGCCACACAACCTCGCTTCTGCTGCCCATTGCCACAGTGTGACAAAAGGTGACTGGGGCTTGGCTCTTTTTGAAAGCCAGCGCTAGCAGGCTGGGCAGCCGCAGTGGGTTCTTCCTTCCTTTTCGGGTGGTGGGGGGCAGGTGTGCTGCTTCATGTGCTTTAACTGTCGGAACGTATGTGTGTTTGTTTTAATTTCAATATTAAAAATCCCTATCTTCATTTTATAGGGCTAGGGTTTTCATAGCTATGGCTCTTTTGGTCATGAGCAGCAGATGTCTTCTCTAAAAAGCAAAACCAACGGCTCTCAGAATGGTCTTCCCAGAACAGGTGCCTTTGTTTTATGGCATCCGGTTCTCTTACCAGGTTAGTTCTTACCCCACTAAAGAAAACTGAAAGGATGGTGCACTTCCCTATTGCTTTAGTAAATAATCGAATGACTTGCATGTAGAGAGAGAGAGAGACAGACAGACAGACAGAGAGTTAATTAGTGAGCCTTATTAATCAATGAAAATGTTTATGGACCTTATTTGCATACCAAATTAGGCACATTATTAAAAATTTATATGCCAGTTAAGGAACTATTAGGGAGTATTATAAAATTATTATCTTTAATGTGCAGTAATTATACTGTGGTTTTGTTTTTTTTAAAACAGCCTTTATCTTTTAGAGTTAATGTCAAAGTGTAGGCAATATGATATGTCTTAGATTTTTAAAAAAGTAATCAGAGGATGGAAGAGCGCAGTGGTTGGCTAGAACTAGCTTGTGCTCATTGGCAAGTGCTTACTTAAATATTCAGACACTTAAATAAGGAGTAAATGCTCTTTATTGAAAATTACATTCTAGAAAATTAAAATTAAATGAAAATATTTTAAAAAAGGTAACAATTACTCAAATCTTACCACTTCCTGGTTACTTTACTGCAGTTATTATTATCTATGCCTTTGAAATTTTCCACCTATTTTATGTGTTGGAAACACCACAGAACTGTGTGTTTCTGCACATCATTTCCCAATCCCGATTTGGTATCATCATGTTGGTAACTTGAAATCAGCCACGGAAATCCACAAATACTACATACAAATCAGATACAAATTCCTTTGGGGTGAACTGGTTGTTCTCAATTTACTACCACAGCCCCGGAGGGGTTAGTGGCACCTGGATGAAACAAGATCACTCCCTAGTTGATAATTGTCTTGAAACTGAGTGAAGGGAATATGGAAATCCATCACTCTGTTCTCTCTGCTCTTAGAGATGTTAAAGGGGCCTCGACTGAGGAAATGTGCTGGTTCAAGTATCCTCTTGAATACAGGAAAACTAAAGTATTGCACAACCAGACAGGCAAGAAGACCTCCTGGTGCTAAGGAAGATGCTAAGGGATGTGGCTCTTTGACCAGCTCTGCTCTTGACAAGCTGTGAGCCTCGAGAGAGTCAGTGTCTCCATGCTTGGTCACTTCTGAAACAGTTCACACTGAGGAAGGGCTGGTGGCATATGTGACTATCTAGTGAGAGCAAGGACTAGTTAAAAGTATAAGTGAGGTCGTGGAAACACATTAAAGAGGTTCACAATACAACAGAATTATTCTTTATTACTAGTTTTCCATTTATTCTAGAAGGAAAATTTTGAGTGACTAAAAATCTCCTAGGAACTTTCTTTCTGGACTAATTTTAACTTTTTAGCTTATGGCAATGAATCCTTTAGAGGAGAGAATTAGTGGAGCAAAGAATCTGTGATTGGTGGAGCATAGAATTTAAAAGGGGAGGTTACCAAAAAGTGGAAATAACCTGAAATAAATCAACTGATGAAAGGATACATAAAATGTGGTATAGCTATATAGTGGAATATTATGTGACCATAAAAAGGAACAAAGTACTGAAAAATGGTATCGCACAGATGAATCTTGAAAATATTAAGAAGGCAGACACAAAGATTACACTGTTTGATTCCATTTACACAAAATGTTCAGGATAGGCAAATCTATAGACACAGAGAGTAAATTGTCCATAGGTTACCAGGCCTGAAGGATGGGAAATTGGCAGGCGCCAGCTAAAAGGTAAGAGGTTTCTTTTTGTGGTGCTGAATATATCCTAAAATTGATTGTGCTAATGTTTGAAAAACTCTGTGAGTAAATTAAAACCATTGCATTGTATATTTTAGATGAATGAATTGTATGGTATGCAATCATATCTCAATAAAGCTGTCCAAATAGTGAAGGCTTTCTAGGTAAAAATCATGGTTCAATTTGGTTATTAGCTGTGGGATTTGTGGCAGATTTTCTTAGCATCTCTTTATTTCTTCATATGTAAAATAGGGATAGAGATGATGCTTGCCTCATGGGATTTTTATGAAGATTTAATTTAATACTCAAATAGGACATGCCAACTTGCTTACAGTGTGCTGTACACATTGACAGCAGACAAGGAACTAAGATGTGTTATGTACATGTACTGACACCCTAAAAGGAATATAAACAGTATGTACTGCAAACATGTATTGATAAAAAAAAAGACAATAAATGTTAGCGACTATCATATTTTTGTTATAAGGGAAGAGTTTATTAGTGGAGGAGTAAGAAAAAAAAATCACTGTTTTGTTTTCCACCTTTTAATCTTGATCTGGGGAAATGAGCAGGCAAGCAAAAAGCTTTAGGTAGTAACAGTGCACTGAATTCAGCAGTGACAACCCAAGTCAGGTCACGACCTAACTGCCTCAACCCATCTTCATGGAAAGACCTTGCAGTAAAATGGTCTTTTCATGTGTAATTAAATTAAGGATCTTGGGATGAGGTCATTCTAGATAAACCCAGTGGGCTCTAAATCCAATGACAAGTGTCCTTGTAAAAGTGTGCAGATTAGACACACAGAAGACCACGAGAACACAGAGGCAGAGACTGCAGTTATACAACTCCAAGCCAAACAATGTCTGAAGTCACCAGAAACTGGCGAAGATAAAGAAGGACACTTTTCCAGAGGTTTTGGAGAGAATGCTTGCCCTGCTGCTACCTTGATTTGGTCAACATGGAGAGAGTGAATTTCTATTGTTTTAAACCACCAAATTTATGGCAGCTCTAAGAACTAATACACAGTGAAACTGTTTTTGAGATAGACCTCCACGTAACTTGACCTTCCAGTAACATTACCTGGTAGTAACTTTACCTCCCAGTAAAGTTACAAGCACATTGAAGTTTGAAACACATCAAAGATAAGTGGTTCATTCAGAAATCCAAATTCTTGTTTATAGTCCAACTCTCTCTTCTCATTTGCTAAAGGCTCCTTTGAACCCCTGATTTTCTGGTTTAGGTAGTCTTTTCCCCAAGGCAAATCCAAATCATTCATCCCCTGAGCTCAATTTCATTGATGTATTTTGCTCTTTCCCTTCTTCCTTCTCTAAATTACTCTTTAGCTGGGGGTGGTGGTGCATACCTGCAATCTCAGTGCTTGGGAAGCTGAGACAGAAAGATCACCACAAGTTCAAGGCCAGCCTGGGCTACATAGTGAGTTCCAGGCCAGCCTGAACTACATAGTGAGACCATAGCTCAAAAACAAAACAAAACAAAACAAAACAAAACAAAACAAAACAAAACAAAACAACTGTGTTGGAGGTGCACAATTTACTATTTGCTTATGTATTTAGTATTTTCTGCTAATTTTTGTATATAATGGTGTCTCTACATATAGGCAGTTAACTTGTTGTATATATAAGTAATCTTTTTCTTTATATATATATATATATTATTTTAAAGATAGTAAAATCCAACAGAACATAAAAGAACAAAGTCAGTCAAAACAAAGCAGTAGAACTGGTACAGAACTTCGAAGAAAGATAATGTGAATACAATAGCTACTATAGTATATCTTGTTATCTTCAGAATAGCTGACCATTCCAACAGGTATAGTAGAATTGTACTAAAACCAAAACAGAATAAAACCAATAAAAACAGAATATAAAATAAAGTAAAAAAAAACACAATGATCAGAGTAAAGCAAAACAGTGAGACAAGACAGACGAGAATCCCCCATATCTGCTACATTGCCTACTGTCATCTTCCAAAGAGATGCTCAGGTTGCCGGTCGGAGGCCTGCAAAATCTACGGAACAATACTAGCATTTAGTTGCGTAGTGTTCCTTAGTTGCTATCAATTTAGCCAGACCTCCGAACCAGCAGGTTGTTAAGCGGGGGTGGGAGGCCCATTCTCATTCTCCTCTGGGGGTCCACGCAGTCGCCCAGTGCCCCAGAGGGCAGATCAGTTGTGTCCTGGTCCGTGCCACTCGGGCCCAGCAGGGTGGGTCCCAGAAGCGCCCATTCTCATTCTCCTCCGGGGGTCCGCGCGGTCACCCAGTCCCCCAGAGGGCAGATCAGTTGTGTGTTTCTTTCTTTCTTTTTTTATTTGCAGCACCGGGGATTGAACTCACGACCTCACACCTGCCAGGGCAGGCGCTTAAGCCACTGAACCAAACTCCCAGCCCTGGTTTTTTTGAGGCAAGGTCGTGTCTGTTTCTTTATATTTTGCCATAGTAATGTTAGACTAATAGTAGATGAGTGAATGAAACGACACCACGCAAGTTGAACAATCTGAAATCACAGTGGGAATTTGACTTTCTGATTTTTTTCTTGGTCTCTGTTTTGCTCCTTTTAATGTCCAGGGCTACATCATATTCCCAAAGAACAGTAAAGGACATTAAGAATACATGTTACGTAAATTATTTTTATTTTTTTAAGAACAGGTTCCTGAAACTAATTGATTCTTCCTTTGCCAACTTTAGCTATCTTCAATTAGTTATTTTAAATTCTCCAATAAGTATGACAAAGGAGAGTGCTGTGGGGTTTTAGCTATCACAATATTCTTTCTTCATAGATAGGTAAACAGTTCTACCAGGTAGCCATGTTGCACAGAACAGATAAATGGCATGAAATGGAGAATTTTTTCAGGGTAATATTTTTTGTTGCCTTTGAGTTTAAGTGCAAGCATGCGGTCCTTTGTAGATGTAGCAGAAAATGTCCTGGGCCATGAGTCAAGAAGCTCATGTTCTAGCGCTGTGCTAGTCACTACCAGCTGTAACCTGGAGCAAGTTGGTTTCTCTTGCATTTTGGTTCCCTCACCACTAAGGCCCATTCATATTTGAATGCCCTATGATTTTGGATCTCTTTCTTATTCAGCTGAATCTTATATGCCAAATGAAGGTTGTATCTGGCAGGATCAAGCCAAGAGACAGAAACCACACTACGTATTTCAACAGAGGGGCCTTAATATGGGAAATGGGTTGCACGGGTTTTGGAGGGCTGAAATAGACCAGGAATGTGAACCCTGGGTTAACCTAGAATTGACAATCACAGGACGCAGATACAGTTTATGTGGTAACAAACAGGAGATGTTACAGTTATCAGAACCTAAAAATGGGCCAATCTAGCCCCTCAGTTCAGGAGCTCAAGCTCTACTTTGGTGATGATTTTGCTTTAGGAGCTTGGAGGAGGAGTTTTACAGAAGCAGGACTCATGCTATTGAGGAAGGGGAACTGGTATCATCAAAGGAACATTATGAGGCTGTCCTGGAAGTGCATGATTTAGGGTGGAGGCTGAGACTGACCTATGGGGTGACAGTGCTGGGAATAGCAAGCACTGCCCTCCTTCTGTCCTTTAGGGTCCTTCTAGGGTCTGTATTAACAGAACCTACCATGGAGCCTGCAAAGGACAAATAGGGTTTTCAGAGTCCAGCCCAAGCATCAGAATGCAGAGCATAGCAAGATGAGTTTAGAGCTGAGATAATGGCTGAATGACTGGCACAGGAGGCTTATTGTGTGTATACTAGAAAATGCAGCTCCTGCAAGTTTAGTCTGTCTTTAGACCAAGAATACAGGTCAAAAAATGAGTGTTTGCTAAGAAGTACAGGAGAAGTTATGGTAAAAGAATATGTGAAGAGGTAAGAGAGAATTGTGAACCTCTTTTCTCTTGGTTTGATCAATTACACTCAGAAAATATTATTTATGTAATAAGAAACTGACAGTCTTGGATACTATAAGTGGAATTTTGTTTGTGCAAGTGTTTAACTCTAATATAACAATTCTTAATGAGGAAACCCATCTCTGATCTTTTTTTTTAATTTTTAAAAATTTATTTTAAAGAGAATAACACCAAGTAGAATAAAGCAGAATAAAGCCAATCAAAACAAACCAGTGTAAGCGACACAGGACTTCAAAACAATAGGAAATCAACAATGGTTACCATAATGCCTCTTGTTGTCTTCAAAATAGTAGATACCTTTAGACATAGTAAAAATCAAACACAACAGAACAGAATAGAACCAATAAGAACAAAACAATGAATGCAATAAAAGATTTCAAAACAAGATAATAGTAAATCCAAAATGGCTACCATAATATATCTTGCTATCTTTGAAATAGCTGCCCATGCCATCAGATATAATAAAATCAAACAAAACAAAACAGAATTAAACCTAACCCAACAAAACAATGAAAATGATAGAAGACTTCAAAACAAGATGATCAGGAATTAACAATGGCCCTCACCCTGAGAAGGAGGTCCCCCATAGGTGCCATACTGAGTACTGTTATCGTCTGAATAGGTGATCAGACCACTGGCCCTAGACCTGCAAAGTCAGTGAAACACCAAACACCACAAGCATCAAATTGCATTTCACCTCAATACCCATCATTGCAGTCTTTCTCTGGATCAGCCAGTTGCTTATGGGGATGGGGTGAGGTTGGCTCTTCTTGTTTCCCAGCCCATGTGCTGGAAGGGGCTGGGGTCTGGCTGTCCCTCTGGTGGTGGCGGCTCAAGCATGGTGCTGGTTCACAGGGGGCTTGCTTCCTGGTGACTTCTTGTTCTCTTCCCCTACAGTCAGTGTGTGAATGGTGCTGACTCATGGGAAAAGGCTGGGATCTGGCTCTTCTCCTGGTGGTGGCAGCCTGTGCATGGCACTGGTTTACAGGGAGGGCTTGCTTCTTGGTGCTTTCTTGTTCTCTTCCCCCTTAGTCAGTCTGTGAATGGTTCTGGCTCATGGGAAAAGGCTGGGGTCTGGCTGTCCCCCTGACGGTGGTGGCCTATGTGTGGTGCTGATTCACAGACCCCATCTCTGATCTTGATGAAGGACAGTCCAGTAGAGTTTGTGTGATTGGGTACCTGTTGTAGGCAGAATTCTAAAATCTTCCCAAGACTCTAGTCCCTGGTAATTCAATCAAATGTTAATCTACACACTGCTGTAAAGAAATTTTGCAGATGTAATTAAGATTATTGTGGGGAGATTATTCTGGATTATCCAGGTGGCCCTATATAACCACACAAACCCTTTTTATTTTTTATAATATGAACCTTTGATTTTTACAGACTTTACATTCTCAAACTCTCAAACTTCCACTTAAAAAAGTGAGAGACAAGGCATCCTCTACTCAAGTATTTCAGGCATGAATAAATTAGTACCAGATTTTAAAATGATATAAGCAAGCTGCATTTTTCTTTTCTTTTTTTTTTGCGGCACCAGGGATCGAACTCACAGCCTCACGCCTGCCAGGGCAGGCGCTTAAGCCACTGAGCCAAACTCCCAGCCCTGGTTTTTTGAGGCAGGGTTGCATTATGTAGCTCAGGCCAGCCTTGCGCTCGCGTTGTAGCCCAAGTGGGCCTCGAACTCACAATGCTCCACCTACCTCAGCCTCCCGAGTGCTGGGTTTAAAGGCGTGCGCCACCACACCCAGCTCAAGCTGCATTTTTCATACCATAAAAATGATGACATTCACTAGTTTCAAGTGTACGTATAGGAAGCACATAGACATAGTTATGTAAAACTATAGCGTCATGTCAATAGACATCATTGTGTTTGACATATATTTCTGTAAATAGTAGGCATAATACTGTGATAATCAAATTGTATGTTTTTAATAATTGTGATTGGGAAATTGAAACATACCTGTAGTTAGATAAGTAGCTGAAGAATCCTATACTTATTGCACACAAGCACACCGTAACAAGAAATAATACCATAGCTCTCCACACAAACTTGTAAAAACAGAAAAACTGTTTCTTTTCAGTCACACATGTGGCAGAAGATGAAGATAGTTGGGAAGATGAAGCAGAAAGGTGACAGAGATTCTCTATGTGACAAGGATGCCACAACCTTATTATTGGTATTGTTGGGGGTCAGGAACCAAGGAATGTGGGTGGTCTTTGGAACCAGAGAACGGCCTCCATCCCACAGCTACCAAGGAAGCAGGAGTTTTCCTTCGACAGCTGCAAGGAATCAAATTCAGCCAACAACCTGAGAGAGCTTGGAAATAAATTTATCTCCAGAGTGTAAAGAATGAGACACAGCCCTGCTGGCACCTTGGTTTTGGTCTTATGAAAGCAAAGGAGCAGCTGCGAATCTTGCAGCTAGATTTATAACCTACAAGAACTATATTAAGTAGTTGTTTTAAATATGTGGCAATTTGTTACAATAGCAATGGAGAAGTAATACAGCCCCAAATGGTGTTCCACCATGATCTCTGTTTTTGTTGTTGTTTCCCTAGTGGCTCCTGTGGCTTCCTCCACCTACCCTCCTAAAAGGGAATTCATTGAATCCTTACAGAAATGAAACTTGTGGGTCCCACTAGTGACTGTCCTGCCCTATCTGAATTCTGCCATGGTCCATAGAGAGGGAAATTTGGAAGACTTTTCCTCCACTGCCCTGGGATTGGTTCAGGAAGA
Organism: Dasyprocta punctata; assembly: GCA_004363535.1. Lineage (NCBI taxonomy): Eukaryota > Metazoa > Chordata > Mammalia > Rodentia > Dasyproctidae > Dasyprocta > Dasyprocta punctata. The sequence goes on from RJWM01006755.1 coordinate 31,453, forward strand.
ACTTACACTGCTTTTAATCAATAAGCAGTCAGCCTGTCACAACAAAGAGGATTGATGAAAATTGGGATAGATAACTGATGCAAGTGTTGTCAGTAAAGTTGGGCTGAATCAAAGAATTTAAATGCTCCTTTTCCTTTTTCCCTTAATCATGTTAGGTTTCCTTGTCTCAGGAGAAGTGTCACATTAACTGACCATCAAGATGGAAAGGTTGTATGATCAAATTGCAAGTGTAATTGTTAAGCTAAATTAAAGCGTCAGAAACTCAAAGAAGGATTCCTTCTGGATTGGAGCTTGGTTCACTCCACGAGCAGAATATGCCTCATGATACTGTTCAGACAATGAACATGGTCTGTATAGAGGAAGATTTAGACTTCACTGTGTTTTTTGGAAATCACTTTGGAAGAGAGGCTGTGTGTGAGGCTGTATCTATTTATTTTGACTCATGGTTCACAGGGAAACTATTATTGCAGTGTTTTCCTGGTATTGGACAACTACTGTTTCATTAAGTGACTTCTGAGATGTGGACACCAAGGGGTTAGATGAACTGTCAGAAACTTCATACCAGCAGAAAATGGAAAGCTCTTATGTTTTTTTTTATTTCTTATTGCTAAATTCCATTACATGTTGGTAACAACTCTCAGGGCAAAGCATTTCAAGGTTTTATTGTGCTCCCCCAAGTTGTTAGCCAACTGACCTCTGGTCCCAAGCCTCCTTGTTTCTCACAAATTAGCGTATATCATTCCCTAGGAGATAGTCTCTCTTTTCAGATGGAGCTTTCTAAGTGCTCCTACTTTACTAATTTTTTTTCATTTTTAAAAAAATGCACATTTTTAAAGAATGCATACCACCCTTTCCTCCCATAGACCATATATGAATAACTAGTATTGTGACAAAAAATATTGCTTAATCTCTTTGCCTATTAATGAGAGCATCTTATTTTAATTTAATCCTCTTATCTTTTTAAAATTACTCTAGCTCTGTATTATCACCATACTTGACCTTTCTATAATGTGTGACATTTCCTATAGAGACGTAAGGTGAGTTCAGGCCCCTTTTTGAAAGGAGTGCTTTCTATCTGGTCATCCAAATAACTGTGTGCAAGTGGGTTCTCTCAGGTTAAGTACATCTCTTTAAAAATATACAAGAGGTTACTTTGGCTTCAGACTTTATACAAAGCTGAAAGTCTATGGAATGAACCGATAGTACGAAGTACAGTTATGAGAGCTACCATCTATATGATAGATTAACTCCTTGTCTCTTAAAATGAAAAGTATGTTTCGAAACCATATTTCAGTAGATTTTTCATTCTGGAAAAGTCTATTTCCTCTGTAAGTGTTCCTACATTCCTAGGTGCTTACATTATCACTGGGATCTTTGGCTTTGAATTTCCATCCCTCCATGAATCCTATTCTCTTCTTTAGACCTAATGATGGTCTTTTTCCTCTGACCCAGATATGAGACTCAGATGGCTTCTTTACTACAATGCACACACCCACAGGCACACACATGTGCACACACATGCACAATCATCACCTACACAATGCATTTACCCAAGGCCCTTGCATGTACATATAGCTGCTTTTACTAAAATCTGGGGTGTCAAGGAGGGGGGAGGGTTTGGCTAAGAATTACAAAAACAACTTCAAATTGCATATTCAACATTATTAGCTCTTAAAAGTCCTTTGGCACCATCATATGTTATTCAGTCACCTTTCCTTTCTTGTCTTGCTTTCTTATCTCTCTCCTCTGTTGTTTAATTCCTGTTTGTTTCTGCCATATAACAGCATATTGGCCACACTTGTTTGGTTATCTCTTTGGTTAACCTAGGCACTATTCACATATAGGCCCAGATAATTCTTCACTGTGAGGGTCAGTCCACGCATTAGAGGGTATTCAGCAGCACCCTTGGCTTCTACACTTGAGGTACCAGTACCACCCGTTCCCCTGACTCAACAACCAGAAAAGTGTTTCCAGACATCATCAGATGTAAAAAGAAAAAGGATGAGAAAAAAAAAATCCATCCCAAACTACAGTTTTGGTTCTTAAGCTTCAACTTTCACATCAGTGAACTGCTTTAAGCAAAAGTACTTCCTGTTCTAGAAAGATTTTAGGACCAGCTGTTGAGATACTTTTTTTTCACCCTCCTATTTAAGTAAGACTTACTGATGAATACCTTCTGCCAGGGACTAAGCTAGAAATTTTGTATACTTGTATCATTTTTTAGGTGCAGTTAAAACTTATTTCAAACATATGCATATATTCTTAAATATATGCATTATATATGCATGGCTATATTTATATATACGTGTATGCAGTCAGGTATGAACTAGATGCTCTTGAGTCCTCTTGCCTTGTGGAAGCATCTTTTTTTTATTTTTTGATAGAGTGGTTTAAGTGGCTTTAATACCCCGGGAATCCAGCAGTACTCTCTCAAGTATACCTGAGTATAACTGAAGTGGGGTTTCCATTTGTTGCTCTGTCCCTAGCACCAGGGTCACCTGCTTCTCCAGTCTGTGCTCCTGGATTTTGCACTCACTGTTCTCTTGGTTTTGCTTTAGGCTGAGTGCTGTCTCCCACTCTGGTCTTTGGTTTCTGAAAGGATAATCAGCACAGATCACATCTGTTGTGGGTAATAGATTTTTTTGTTGTTGGTTTTGGGATACTGGAAAAGAAATAATAGCCCTACACATTAGGGGATAATTTAAAATTGAGTATCAAACATTACTGATTTTTTAACACCCCTTTGGCATTCCTTTCACAGGAAATTTCTCACTCACTGCTGAGGGGGAAAATGACCCCTGTGGGTTCTTAGTTGGACCTTTATGACAAAAGATGGGTAAATAAGAGATAAACAAAGAGAAGTTTATTACATGTATATTTCAGGTATACATGCAAGATATCCAGGGAATGAGTAGTTATCAAAGAGATGGCTTTGAGTTCTGGTTTATATGGCACTTTCAACAAAGAGAGGTAAATTTTTAGAGAGGTAACATGTCAAAGGAGAAGGACTTTGAGTCTCCAGAGGCAGCAACTGGGGGGAAAACAAATAACCAGCATATGGCAGCAGAGACAGTATGTTCTCTTCAAAATGAAGCTATAAAAAGACTGCAGCTTCTGTCTTAGTAACCTTTACTTACTAAAGGTTAGTAAAGCTTGTTAGTGTATATTCCTCTGGTGTCATCACCAGATGACAGGGATCCAAAGATGTTTTCACTGATTGACCTTTGTTCTCCCTGGTGGAGACAGGGGAGAGCAGGGTGCCTTTTGTCTTGTAAATCTGTGTCCTCCTTTAGGCAGATGGGGAGCAGAGAGTTTTCCTGTATTTACCCCTTTTCACTTGCCTTCAGTTCCCCCACTCTGCCTTTGTCCTCAGTCATGAGAGTCCATATATTACATGTCCTTCTTTCTCCATCCTTCCTTATTTCCCACCTGCCAGCCTTAACCTGTAAATCATGTTATGTCCAAAGTGTCTTATCAGTCCCTGTCTCCTGCTGGTCTGCACAAAGTACATTGAGCTGGTTTTTTTTTTTTTTTTTGTATCAGCTTGTATTCTAACCGTAGACTATAATAGCTTGTTCTGTCTTTGATTGCTTGATATCGAACTTGAAAATTCATCATCATCATCCCCCTTGTTTCTTTTGTGCTGTAGGTGTTTCTTGCTATTGGATTCCTTCCTCTCCAGGAATTCCAGATGAATGCACTGGATCCGGAGGAGGCGGGCTGAAGAGTGCTTGCTTGCAAAGTGTTTCTCATAATGTAGTTCAGCCACAGCTCTGGGACTATGAGGCAGGGCTTGCAGGATTCTTAGAGATACCTTTGGTTTTTGGTGAGAAGAGAACAAGATTGAAAAGTCTTTCTTCATAAGCCAACAAACTGATATTCTGTTACTTTTTCCTGTTACAATGTCAGATACAGTGATAGAGGGACTATTACTGTTCAGACGATAATTCTCAATCACAACAATCTTGGGTGATAGAGATCATAGTGTTATAACTGTAGAGAACAAAGGAAGGAAATCAATGAAAATGTAACCTGTAATATTCACTGTCTTAATTCCTTTTTCCTCTATACTCTCATATCACTTTGCTTGTTCCTCAATGAGCCGCATATTTAATTGCACTTATGGTTAATTATTTACTAGTTATGCATGAGGAAACAGATACTTAGTACAATTAAGTGAGGTGAGAGGAGGTGGAGAAATATATATTTTACAGTGTATGGGAAAGATTGCTGGGTATGATTCCTAATATTCTGTTGTGATTTTTTTTTTTTGGGGGGGGGGCACCAGGGATTGAATTCACAGCTTCACGCCTGCCGGACAGGTGCTTAAGCCACTGAGCCAAAATCCTGGCCCTAGTTTTTCGAGGCTGGGTCACACTATGTAGCTCAGGCTGGCCTTGAGCTCACATTGTAGCCTAAGCCGGCCTCGAACTCCCAATGCTCCTCCTACCTCAGCCTCCTGAGTGCTGGGATTAAAGGTGTGCCCCACCACGCTGGGCTTCTCTTGTGATATTTAAGAACGACAATCAGATTAGAATCAGATGTGAATTTAACAAGTGTTTAATTCAGTGTCAGTGACAAGTAGGTACTTGAAAATGCTTGTCAAAGGAATAATTGAACTGTGCCCCATGATTCTCATGAATTCCTTAGGAGGTAGTATTTTTCCAGCTATGAAAGTAAAGTTCAGAGCAGGGAAGTGACTTACCCCAAGTTCCACATCTAGGAGTTAGCAGAACCTGAATTCAAATAAACATATTTGACTCCAAACCCTTAACTCCTAGGTACATATTGTCATATCATTTACTTACTATGTCACTTAAGGATATGCTTGACTCACAGACATTCGCTAAAATAATTTTGCTCAGTAAATAATGCTGTTATAATTACAGAGCCCACTTAGCTGTAGTCCTGGTAATCCACACTGTCTGATCAAATCCAGTTGAGATTTTAGAAATGAACATAGTCTTGAGGAGAACTCACATGTGTGGCTTTAAATCTTAATAACTTCTGTGGTAGACAGCATCCAAGGTGGCTCCAGATGATTCCTGCCTCCAGAAATTCACACCTTGTGCAAGCCCTGAGCTGCAGTGTGTGATCAATAACATATGGCAGAATTGACGTGATGTCCTTTCCAAAATGAGGTTATAAAAAAGATTATGGCTCCTTTTTTGGGCACTGTCTCTCTCAGAGCTGGTGGAGATCTCATGCCTGATGTCCTCTCAGCTTCACCCCTTTTCATTCTTGGATCTCTCAGCCTGAGAGAAGTCTGTTGGCAGGTCATGTGCAACTGTGTGAGCAGGATTGTGTGGCTAGGAACTGAGGTCTCTGATAATGTCAACCAGAGAGGAACTGGGAACTGATGAAGACTATGTGAGTGAGGGCAGCAGTGGGTTCACCAGTGGCACTGAGCTTTCGAGTCACTGTAGCCTCCTTAGACTCTCTGAGCCAGAACCACTTGGCTAAGCCACTTTCAGATCCCTGAAATGGTACCTGGACCTTGCTGACACTTCTCCCTTCATCATCCAGTCCACCCTTGTACATCAAGGTGTGCTGGCTACTCAATCCTCATTTCTTTCTTTTATTGGAATTTTCTCTCTTTAAAGGGCAGTGTGGTTTTAAATAAATGGATTCTGCCCCCTTATCCTGATTTGGTAGGAAATTGTGAATACCTCAAATGCAGAGGGAGGAAGCACCTGTTTCCTGAATGAAATTCATCAACATTCTGCACAATTCATTCAGATGCATTGAGCAGGTTTTGGGGATTGATGATGATATGTTCACCGCAGCGTCTGGAGAGGTGTAATGCCAGCACAGCAGCAGCTCTGGGAGATCCTGGAACCGCAAAGATGCCCTAGTTTGGAGTCTGACTGTGTTCTCAACTAGCTCTGTGACTTTGATCAAGTCCTGTTACCTTTCTGCTTCATTTTTCATCTGAAATAGGGAAATGAGATTATTTATTACGAGGATGGACTGAAATAATAAATGCAACAATACATTGAAAAGTACAAAGGGTAATACAAATGCTGTGTAGTATTAATCAAAGTTCTGGTTATTATGACAATATTAAATAACCCATCACTTGATAGATAGTTTTAAGTCAAAATAAGGGATCTTCCCTGCAACACAAGAGGATTTGTTTTACAAAGTGGAGATGATTCATCATCCTTCAGTTCCATCACGATAAATGTGCTCATTCATTCATCTTTTTTTTTTCCCACTTAACAGATATTTACTCTGGGCCTACAGTGTGCTAGGCACTGTTCTAGGTTCACAGGATACCTAAGTGAGCAAAGTTCACTGCTTACATGAAGCCTTCCCCAACTGATGAAGGGCAGGGCTGTGGCTGCTTCTGTTTGAGACAACTGTGCTTGGAGCCAAGAGGTAAAACATCTACTTGTATACTTTACTTATACACAATTTTTATCTGTTGATCTTAATAAAATTGAAAAAACAGAGAAAGAAAGAAAGAAAGAAAGAAAGAAAGAAAGAAAGAAAGAAAGAAAGTCTTGATGTGCTGTCAGGCCGACCTGATGATGATTTGAGGAGTAAGGCTAGCCGGAGCTGAACCACTTTGCAGAGGATAGAAGAAACAACAGAGTCTCAGAGAACAAACTTAGCAGGAGTGGGAGTTCAACCAGGGGAGAAGGCAGATATATGGCTCAATGGTGGGAGTGGGCCACAGAGTTGAGAATGTATTTTACCAGGCTAATGATTTAGGACATTATTTTTCATGAATTGGGAATTACAGACAGTTTTAAAGTAGAGAATATATAGTCCAAGCTGGTTCATCTGGAAACAGGGCATTGAACTGTCTGGAGAGGGAAGAGGTGAAGAGATCATATTGGAAGGAGTTCTTACTCTAATCTTAATAAAGAGGTTTTTAATCCTTAGCTAAATGGTAATGGATCTCAGAAGAAAATTTTTGATGGAAGCATAAGATGATATTTGATGCAGACTGGTCATTTGAGCTCACTGGGGTGGGTAGAATGTATCTTCAAGTGTAGTAGCTTTGCTACTGTAGTTCTTGCTTTGTCTATTTTCCTGACAAGATTAAGCTCTTGTTCAGTCTTAATATTTGTGCGACCGATTGTAAATTGCTTAAACTGACTTTAGCATAATTAATTTCTGTCACCTGGTAAATATTTACTTAATGTTAGCTCTTATTATTAATGAGCCTGAAGAATTTCAGTACAGACCCAAAGATTATGATATAGTTATTTAGGTCACTTATGATTATAGTTCTAGTTAGTTAGGCTAATGATAGATGATTATTGACTACTAGACATTCAGGTGGTTTAGAAGACAGTTTCAGACTCCTTTTGTGTATTTTGCTGGAGGTCTTGGTTTTCATTAGAAGTTTGGAGGTCATCTCAGCATATCAGAGAGGCCAATACACACAAGGAGAAATCATAGTAAAATTAGTTTCAAGTAATCTCAATGTTCATCTGCATATTATGTATAGTTCTTGAGCTTTCTTTCGTTCGTTCTTTCTTTCTTTCTTTCTTTCTTTCTTTCTTTCTTTCATTCTTTCTTTCTTTCTTTGTACCAGGAATTGAATTCACAACTTTATGTTTGCCAGGCAGGCACAGACAGGGACAGGGAGACAAACAGGACAGAGATAGAGACAGAGACAGAGATGGACAAGGAGAAGGAGAGGGAGAGGGAGAGGGAGAATATACCCAACTCCTCTTGAGAAGTTACTGATGACCATTAGAGTGAATTGCTGGGATCAGATATCAGAAAAGATTCTTTCATGTTCTTTAATGTGAAGGGCCCCCTGAGCTAAGGAATGGCACTTTCTTTCCACTCTTCTGTTTAAAGCATAGAACTTTCAGGGGATCTCTCTGGGTGATAGAAATGGGAGTTCTGTAACACACACCTTTCTCCTTTGTGTCCTACCCTCCTTCTAGCTGGGCTTTAGGTAGACTTTTTTTCTAAGTGCAAAATATTTTGATGAGAGAGAATCACCATCACTGGCACTTAATTCCTTCCAGAAAATGGCTTTTGCTGTTTCAAACTATTAAACTTGAGCCTCTGGAAGGAAGAATCTTTGTACTCCCACAATGTCACACCTAGTTTCCTGCATTTGGTGAATGGCAAATATGTATGTGTTATCTCAAAAAATTTCTAGGTCTGGAATATTTGACCTCCATAAACACTTCAGATGCAGAAGAGAAGAGCAATTAATAGGGAAGATTAGTTAATAGAAGCCTCTGTATACAGGCCAGAGGAAAGAATATCTAGGGTATGAACAAATCATCAAAGAGACAACTCAGTCCAACTCTCTGTTCAAAGACTTTCCCATAATAATTGTGGTAGTGGTAGTGGTAGTGGTAGTGGTAGTGGTAGTGGTAGCAGAATTCCATAAGGAATACTAGTAAAGCACAATAGAAGAAACATATTATTCTAATTAGAACTTTTACGACATTTGTCATCCTGCCCAATTCCTGCAGTCAAACCAGGCTAGATTTATGACAGCTGAGATAGAAGATGGGATTGCACCTGTTTGCAGTGGGGGTTTCTTTACCTTAATTTACGAGTTTGTCTGTGTACTAAATTGTGAAAGTGTTCTGCCTGCTTTCGAGTGAAAACATTTGACTTCCTTCCAAATGGAAGCACATAATAAGTAGACACATTCCTCTCTCCTCCAAACCCGGCTGAGCCACTTAAACTTGCTTTTCTGTTCTCTCTTTCCCTCTCTATGACTCCTCACCTTTCCCTTTTCTTTTCTGAAGTAGTCCACCAAAGTTTAATTGCTCAACATCTTGCTAAGTGTGTGAATTCTCTTGGGGGCACTTATGGGTTTCCTAATGCAGGACTGAATCTACATGAATTTCAAGCAAGTGGATGATGAGGTTTGGCAGGGAATAAAGCAAACTTTTTACTCTTTGAAGGTTCCAGGGTGGCATCACTGTTGGATCAGCAAATATGATAGTTCTGGAGCACTGGGAAATGAATAATGTCTTGCTGATGACATGGGTAATATTGCAGAAAAAGTGATTATTACTAACATGTTCTGAATTTCTAAAGAACTAAAAAAAATCACCCATTAGGAAAAGAGTTAAGGAACTATGGAAACTACAGTAGAAACATAGGGATATTGTGTATAAGACCCAATTCTCATTTCATTTACAATAGTAATATAGTTACTATGATCACCACTATGACTAGCACGACCACTGCTATCAATGCTAGAAAAAAGTTTCAGGTACTATATTAATGGGTTTACATGCATATCTTTATTTTATGTACACTTGCCCACATCAATCTTATTAAGCGTTACTTCTTTCTTTCTTTCTTTCTTTCTTTCTTTCTTTCTTTCTTTCTTTCTTCCTTCCTTTCTTTCTCTGTCTCTCTCTGGTTTTTTTTTTTTTTTTTTGTCTTTTGAGGTCAGGGTCTTGCTGGGTAGTTCAGGCTGACTTCGAACTCACTATGTAACCCAGGTTGTCCTCGAATTTGCTGTGTTCCTTTTGCCTCAGCTTTCTGAGTGCTGGGGTTATACGTGTGTACTACTATGCCTGGTAACATTGTTGTTATTCTGCACTTGAGGAAGCAGACACTTAGAGAGATTAATTTGCCTTAGGATATTTAGCGATGATATGCTAGAACTGAGTCTTAAATTTGTTTTTTTCTGCTCAACGCTCTTATTAATTGATATGCTAATATAAATATTAAATATATGTGTTGATCCGATGTTGGAAATTATATTAATTGCACTAGATCACTTTCCTAGCATTGTAAGCATATATAGTGCACCTGCATACTTATGTGTTTGTGTGTACTGTGCTGGTGACAAAAAAAGTTATAGAAGTGGACAAAGCTATTAACCTGAGATTGGAAAGCCAAGCTCTCTCAGTGGGGATTAAGAAAGCCTCTCCCTACTATCCTGAGAACAAATTTAAAGTCTGGTGTTCCTGGACCAGAAAAATCAAGTCTCAGGGGGAGAATGTGAGAGAGCTGAAGATATTTGATTCAAAGAAGGTGGTTCTGACTTTTGTGCTTGATTGAAGCAAAATGTTTAATTAGATTGTGGTCATGTAGCAAAAGACATAATGTGTCTCACTGTTTGGAGGCCAGAAAGTAGAAATGAAATTCAAGCCAGATGTCTGTGAACACTGCTAATCAAACTGGAGGTGAAGGGTAGCTGTTCATGATGGTGGCTTTTTTTTTTTTTTCTTTTTTTTTTTTTTTTTTTTTTTTTTTTTTTTTTTTTTTTTTTTTTTTTTGTGGCACTGGGGATTGAACTCACAACCTCACTCCTGTCAGACAGGTGCTTAAGTCACTGAGCCAAACTCCCAGCCCTGGTTTTTTGAGGCAGGGTCGCACTGTGTAGCTCAGGTTGGCCTTGCGCTCACATTGTAGCCCAAGCTGGCCTCGAACCCACAACGCTCCCCCTACCTCAGTCTCCCAAGTGCTGGGATTAAAGGCGTGCGCCACCACACCTGGCATGATGGTGGCTTTTTGCATGATTTTATTTTTAATTGTACTAATTTTACTTTGTATATTTATATCTTATTTATTTTCACTTATCTTTTCTACCTTTCTTCAAGAAAAAAAGAAGTGCCAATTTGTATTAGAGAGAGAGAGAGAGAGAGAGAGAGAGAGAGAGAGAGACAGAAAAAGATAGAAAAAGATGTCTTAGACCCAATAAAACTCCACAGGAATTGTAATTGTGATACAGGGAAATGAAACTCCCAACCTACTAGACATCCAGTAGGAGTCCGTTTTCTCTAAAATTGAAAAATGAGTATTAGGAACAATGGAGGGTAAGAGCAGAATATATTTATTGAGAGAAAGAAGACTTCTGTCTGAGAGAGAGACAGAAGGGGTCCTAAGTGGGTTGCCAAAAACTCAGTCTTTTCTAGGGACTTATATAGAGCAAAACCACAAAGTGAGGCAGGTCTAAGGTGGGGAAAATATGGGAACTCGCAAGGTGGACATAAGGTGGAACAGAACTATGGTCTACCAATAAGATTAATTGCTCAGGTAAAATTGATTAAATCAGGAACATATGGGGAAGCGAGTCATGTAGGAAGCAAGCATGCTTAAAGAACAGTGACTCTTCCTGTTGGGGGTTGGAATAGTGGCTCCTGGCTTCTTCAGGGTGATAGAGACCTATTTAGAATATAAACCCTTAGGATGTGGATGTATCTGCTTAATCTTTTGTCTTGAGGCCTGGCCCACAGCAGGAGGTGTCTGTTCCCTCCAAGGTTACAAAATATTTGGTCTTCTGCACTGGCCCTTTTGAGGGCCTAGTCCTGTCTGACTGCCTGTAATATTTCTATCTAATTCAGTTGCCTGTAACAATAGTATTAGGGGATAAAAATGGTGGCAACCCATAGGAGAAATTTGAGGGTCTTTTAATGGCTCTTCTCCAGGTTATTCATACTCAGGGATAAAAACTGATGGAACTGTATCGTGTGGAATATCTATAATCACTGTGGCAGGCAGAAGAAAGTATGCAAATCATTCACTGTTCTTGAAATTTGACAAGAAGATGGAAAAGCAAGTGTAATCCTACCAGATATGCAAAAGGAGAAGAATTAAAATGCTGGAGAGTACTTTGCTAATAACTACCATAGATGTTAGCCCCTTTACTGCAGTGATCAGTCTTTTGCATTTGGCAAGCACTGTGAAAAAGTAGAAGTGAGGTTCACATACAGAAATTGTGCCTAACTCACGGGCCATAGCCCATGATGGATCTGCTCACGAATATCAGCTTCACATGTGCCCTGGGGACTAAGGTTGTAAACTTCTGCCCTGCAGTCTCAGATCTACCTTCCACCTACTGAGGTTTAGAAGATCCCTGACTTGTTTGGTGGGAAGGGGAAGTGAGGACGAGACTACTTCCCAACACAGAGCTTCCAGGAGCACCTTTAGAACTGACATAGACTCCCAGCAGTAACTCTCTAAACCTTTAAAAAAGAATTTTCCAAGCCTCATCCCAAGCTACACATCTGAAATCCAGGGTTTTAGTATCTAACCTTGTGGTAAACTTTCTATCTCCACTCTCTCCTAATAGTTAATATTTATTGAGTGGTTATTATAGACCAGTCACTATTTTAAGCACTTGCTGTGTATACTTACTTAACTCAGGGGCCTGTGTGTTGTTATTATCCCCATTTCAGAACTGAGGCACAGTGCAGTTAAGGATCTTGTTAGTGAGTATGAAGATGCCTCTAGCATTGTTCTGGAGAGGTGAACTGGCTTCAAAGGTTGGCTATAAGCATGGTATTATATTTAGAAAAACTGTGCTAGATATAAATGTGGATATGAACAATGAGATGCTCAATGATGCCAATAGAAACTCACTGAGATTTTCAAATACTAAAATTCTCACAATCTTACACTCTCTGTTTAAATCAATAGAATAAAGTGGACTCAGATGTACCAATGGCCCAGGAGACAGCTTCATCTTCTACAGAACCATGGCAGAGCAAATTTTCATGATTGAGTGTTAATACAGTCTTTGTCATGACCAACAGATGACAGATTTCTAAAGGTCTAAGCTCATTACCACATGCATACAGAGAAAAGCTTTCTAGGCTTTGTAGGAAACCATTATTACTTAAAAGTTCCTTAAAGCAAAACAGGACTGCTTAGGAATTAGGGCTGCAATCATGTGAAATGGTGCTCGCTCACTCTCTCTCTCCCTCTCTCTTTCTCTCTCTCTTTTTCTGTCTCAGCTATGTGGTATATAATGATGTTTTGTTCCATGATGTACTACACAATAGCAGTCCCCTAAGATTACAATTTTAAAATAGTCCAGATGCATAGTAGTTTGTGCTATCTAAAAATTCTCAGGAATGCTTTCCATTGTTAAAGGACACATGACTGTATATAAATGTGTAGAGAATTTATCCAAGAATATGCTGGTAACTGTTCAACAACTGGTTCCTGGTTTTCTGGAATAAATTCCTGCTTGTAGGTATTGTCAGTTTCTATGGGGTAAATGTTCCCAGCATGCTAATTTCAAGTTACTCATGTGACATTACTGAATATAGAGTAGGAAAGAGTTGTTACCATGTAACTCTTGTCAGGCAGTGTGAATGGGCTATCGCATACCAGCTACATTAGGTGGGATAAAAAGATTCCCTCATAGTTCAGACTTCAAAAATAAAACAATTCCATTCATAATAATTTCAAAAAATACTTAGGATTAAACCTAACCAAGGCGGTGAAAGACTGCTACAATGAAAATTGCAGAAGTCTAAAGAAAGAAATTGAAGAAGAAACTAGAAAGCAGAAGAATCTCCCATGTTTATGGATTGGCAGAATTAATGTGAAAATGGCTATATTACAAAAGAGCTAAAACCATCCCAAAATTTACATTAAAGCACACAATATTAAGAATAGTTAAAGATATTTTGGAATGGTGAAGGCATCACAATATCCAATTTAAAAATTACTACAGATACTTTCAAAATATACTACAAAGCCAGAGTAACAAAAATAGCATAACTCTGGCACAAAAATAGCTATGTAGACCACTGTAAAAAAGTAGAGGATACAAAAAACCACAAACAAACAAACAACTCCATACAACTGCAGCCATCGGATTCTTGACAAAGAGTCCAAAAACATGGTAGAGAAAATAGATCCTCCTTGATAAATGTTTCTGGAAAAATAGGATATCCACGTGTAGAAGACTGAAACTACATTCCCATCTCTCACACTATAAAAAACAATTAAAATTCAATCAGTACCTAGATATAAGACCTAAAACTTGAAACTGCTAGAAGAGACAACATAGGGAAAACACTTAAAGTTATAGTAACAAGCAAAAACTTCCTAAATAGAACTCCAATAGCACAGAAAATAATAGCAAGAATCCCAAAATGGGACTACATCATGCAAATTAAAAAGCACCTGCACAACAAAGGAAACAACTAACTGAATGAAAAGACAGCCTAAAGAATGGGAAGAAACGTTTGCCAGCTGTTGTGGCAGCACAGGATTAATATCTACAACATATAAAGAACTCAAAAAACTTAATAACAGAAAATAGCCTAATTAACAACTGGAGAAATGAATTGAACAGACACTTCTCAAAAAAGAAGTACAAATGACCAAGAAGTAAATGAAAATATGTTCAACATTTTTAGCCATTAGAGAAATGCAAATCAAAACTACACTGAGATTCCATCTCACCTCAGTCAAAATGGCTATCATCAAAAATACATAAAATAATAAATTTTTGCCAGGATGCAGGGAAAAAGGAACTCTTTCACACTGCTGATTGAAGTGCAGATTAGTACTATGAAAATCAATATGGACATTCCTCATAAAACTATACCTTGGTATATATCTAAAGAAATTAAAGTCAACAGACTATAGGGATGCTTAAATACCCATGTTTTTTGTGGAACAATTCACAATAACTAAGACATGACACCAGGCTATGTGCCCATCAATGGACAAATGGATAAAGAAAATGTAGTATGTCCACAACGTAGTATTATTCAGCCATAAAGAAGAACAAAATTATGTCGTTTGCAGGGAGATGGATGGAACTGGAGATCATTACATTAAGTGAAATAAGCCAATCTCAGAAAGACAAGTATCATATATTTCCCTAATATGTGGACGACATGAAAGTACAAGGGCAACTATTGTTAGCCAACAGGAAGGGAGTAAGGAAGTGTAAGGCAGGGTAATTCAAGGTGAATATAATCAAAATATATTGGATAGATGCATGAAAATACCACAGTGAAAGTCAATACTTTATATAATGAGTATGTACTAATAAAAATACCTTGAAAAGAGTCAGATTGGAACTGGTTTAAATGAAATGAACGCACTATCATATTGAATGAGTACATAAGAACTGCATTAATTATTTTTGCTTCTAAAATCAGCAAAATGATTTTATTCCCAGACACATCCTAGTAATTCCTCTGTGTTACACTTCAGAATTGTTCTCTGGGAAATTTCCTGAAATCAGGGAGCTACCATTTTTAAGAGTTTTATCTCAGAATGTGAGAGAGATTCTAGGCTGTGAGACTCTGGAAAGCAGGAGTGCTGAGTGCTGCCCACGAATGTGCTGGTGAGAGCAGAGCTGTGAGCAGGGCACAGCACTGATCCCGAAGTAACATCGTTCCTCTCCTAAAGCCTTCTGGTGCTGACAGTTTATGGTTTTAAGGTCAGTTAAAGGGGGTGGTGAGAAGAACATAAAGTAAATCAGTGCAAGAGGGAAGAGAAAATGGAAAAACAAGAAGAAAAAGCTCAGTGGGTGTGCTGGGAAAGAAGGAGACATTTGAGAAAAAGGCAAAGGGAAAAATCTAACATTTATCAAGAACCTCCTGTGTGACAGTGATTATAAGATTACGAGTGATTATGGGATTATGACTATGTGATGATGAGAAGCACTTTGTTTATGCTCTCTAATTCAATTTTCTCTAACCAACCTCAAGAGACAGTGATTATTTTCTCTATTTTACTGAAGACAAAAATGAGCCCAGAGTACAATTTTTCAGCCACAGTCACACTTCCAGTGAGTGTCTAACCTGGGGTTCCAAACAAGGACTGCGTGTCTGCAACCCTGTGTTCTCTACACCAACAACACCGTGCTACCTTGTGGACTACAGGATTCTGGGGAATGTTAGACTCAGATCACTCCCAGGAGGGCACTTGAGCATTGACTCTTGTGAGTTATTGTTTGACAAGCTTGTTGGTCTTTGCTGTTCTTTACCTGTTCAAATCCTTAAATCTTAAGAACTGCCGGTCTGAATAGAATGATTTAAGCAGTCCATTTAGACAGAAATTATCCTTTGGGATGATCCATCCATCTCTAGAAAAATGGAACCCCGGGGGCTGAATAGCTTCAGCTCTGGGTTGATGGTTGACTTTTGGCTGTTTCCTAGGCAAAATTGGCAGGACACAGTTGGTTACTGACCCTGGATTTAACGCCTAGTCCAGAAAATACAGAAGAATAAAGAATAGGAGGGAGAAAGAAGAGGAGTGGGAGAGAATAGTGATGAAGTAAGGGACCGGTTTTGTCACCCAGTAAAGATTACACCATCAGAACAGTGATTCTCAGTCTTGGAGTCTGGCTTCAAATCAAAAACTGAATCAGGCATCTGATTTAATGAATAAGAAAATATTGATTAAAAGTGGCAGACTCCTTCAGCTCCCCAGCTCTGGAATCTTGCTGCTTTGATAGCATAAATCGATATCCTCTTGTGAAGGATTAAGCTTTGATTTGTGAAATAAGAACTGCACTAGGGTCCAATAAGAATGCCACCCAGCAGAGAAACTGCATGGGCACTGGCTCAAGGGAAGCACATTTACCATTTGGGCAGCTTTTATTCAGGGCATGGAGCCCTGGGTGTAGCTTCACAAATGATTTCCTGCTATGGCCTGACTAGGAAGAGATCAGATTCCAGTCATGTGCTGTTTTTATTACACTATACACAATGAATGCGTATATCCTTATACAGAGTGAGTGCCAGGACTTAAATTGCAAGCAAGTCCTGAGTGTATTTGCTGCTGGGTCATTTGCAGGACACAGACTTGTCCGGCCTCTTCTGTAATGTGGGGGGACCCTAGAGCCAGATGAATCTGTTTTGATAGTAGATATCCCTGCATTTCCTTTGTTCTTGCTCATTGAAATTGAAGGTTAAATATTTTTTTGGGGGGTGGTGGTGGTGCTGGAGAGTGCTTACACAGTTTGGAGTCAAACAGACCCTCTGTGAAGAAATCATTTAACCTCACTGCACCTGTTTCCTTGACTGAAATGTAGATAACAGTAGATTCCAGCTCCTAGGGACTCAGTGGGTTCCTGAAGGAAGAACGTTCAGAGAGTGCCTATTAAGTACTTCACAAATTGAGTGCTATAATAATTCTGCTAATTCTCCTAGGTTAGTAATGAGCTTATTTTCATACATGAATGTCACAACACTAGTTGGCTCTGAGTAGCTGGGAAAGTAAGTCACTGCTGTATTCAAATGACTCTTGTGTCTCATCTATCTTCTGTTTCTGGATTGTAGACTTCAGTCAGCCATTTACTAGATTGAGAAGGACCTCTTATCTGTCTATTTCCCATGACCAAAAGTGCAAAACAGAGCAACAGTGTGACAGTTAAACTTGTCAGCTTCATGGACTTGGGATCGGGGAGGGAGATTATAAAGTTTATTTTTGGGTGTGTCCAGGTGGGACAGGAAGGTGTGACTTTGGGCACTATAGATGACCCCTGAGCCCTTCCTTTCTGGCACTGCTCTTTCCCTGTGGCTCCCAGTCTACATGAACTAAGCAGCATTGCTTTGCCATATTTTCTTGCTGTGATGTTCCCGCCTTGGAGCCAGTTGGCTATGGAGTGAGTCCTCCAAAACCATAAGCCAAATTAAACCTCTCTTCCTTTAAATTGTTGGTTTTGGATATTGTGTCCCAGCCCTGAGAAACTGACCAGTACACACAGGATGTCAGTCTACACTGGTTGTATGACTTGGAGGTCAGATGATTGTGCTGTCTGGGCTTTAGTTCCCTTATCTTTAAAGGGAAGATGGGGTCATAGAGCGTTTGATGTCTTTCAGGCCCCTCTGGTGGGAGCATTTTTGAAAGATTCTATGTTCTGTTTTCTGACACTGAGACTTTTTCTCTAATGGTTTGTCTATGACTTGAAGAACTTCTCTGCATTTTGCTACAGTCTTGTTCCTCTAGTCTATCAGAGACCTGGCCTAGATCCCCAATCTTCTGAATGAGTGTATGGCGAGGGCTTAAATAAATGAGACAAGTGGTATGTTTTTAGGGCTCCAGGAGGATCAAAGCCCCTGCAGAGTTCTTTACTCTGCAGCTATCATGAGGGCTAAGACAAAGAGTTTTTCTGGATCACTCATATATATTTTCAAATAGACAAAGAGAGGGTATACTGAGGGAGGTGCTGAGGGTGGTACTGGAACTGAGCAGGACTTGGGAGTCACTTCAAGGACATCTCCAAGTAGGAAGGAATGCCAGAAATGGAGAACTATGTTATCTCCAAAATGGCCTTTATGATGGGACTGTGATGCCCTGCAGAGTAAGATGCCTGCAGGGCAGTCTCTATTAACATAATTAATTATGGAGCCTATATGTCCTCAGCTGCGACCTTCTTTACCTTGCCTTTTGAGGTATCTCTGACCTCATTGGCCACTACAGGCCTCGAACAAGATCAGTGATTCATAGAATTTCCTTACTATGGATCAGCTCCCATTGCCAGGCAATGGGCTTAGGCCTAGGACAGGCTCACTGATAAATAAAATGCCCATTACTAAATTTTAAATCCTGCTCAGAACTGCTTCATAGCGGTCTCCAACACTAGTCCTTGTTCCTTTATTTTACACTTGTTGGCCACTTCTGTGATCTTGAACCACCGAATGATTATTTCTGTGTCAATGTTCTCTAATCCTTACTCTTTGCTTCTCCTTCCCCAAATTCTTCTTTGGTATTTATTTACCCATTTTTGAATTTAAAGGTGCATCTATTGTATTAGTCAATGGTATGGGGGGATGTTTGACAACTTATCTCATAGCTCCACCCAGCTATAAGGGTGATAAATTGGGAAATCCAGTTCACCCACCAGTATACCTAGAGAGGGGAAACATCAGGCTTGGTGGGCATCTAGATGTCCCAGTTTGGAATGAAAAATGGAGGACTCCCTTGAGTAGCTAAAACAAAACCTCTGTCGATGACACCAGGTCCAAATAGTTGTTCGCAAACTAATTAGTAAAAGGCAAAGCAACTTTAACTACAGGATATAATGAACACCTTGGAACTATATCATTTCTCAGTGGAAACAAAACAAAATAGAACACAAGTCTCAGTCAAATCTGATTTCTGCATTTGGTTAATATTCATAGCAATGACAAATTGACACTGAATTTGAGCTGCATCCAGAGGGTGAGGACATGCAGAGATCAGTCACCAAAAGATCCAAAGAAACAAGATGCTCTCCTTTCCCCGCGGGCACTGGAATCCTAATGAGCACTGGGATGTATGGCCTTGTGAAAAGCCATCAGCTGCACCTTGACACTTTTATGGGAACAGAAGTTGTTCTTTCTCTTCAAATTCCCATGCACTAGTAATAGGCACAAAAGTGAATATTCATCAAGTGCGTACTCTGGCAGTTCTGCACTTACCTTCACGGTACCCTGAAGAGGTGGGAATTATTATCCTTACTTTATTATCCTTACAAAGAACTGAGACCTAGAGAAGGAAAGTCTTCAAAGTCACATGTCACTAAGTGGTATGGGTAACATCCAGACACAGGTGCTAAGACCAATGCTAAGGAGATGTCAGTGCAAGGTCTTATTCAGAAGTTGTGAATTGGTAAAATGTTTAAGATTTGCTTGATGTTAATGTAAAGTAGTAGGGAAAATTGGGTGGGTAAGTGGATAAATAAGCTTGCCAACATGATGATTCTCAGTAAAACTGGGAAATTGGTACATAGAGGTCATAGTGTTATTCTCTTTTTGTATAGGTTCGATTGTGTATATTATAAGAAAGAGTGGCAGAGAGATAAATAGTTGTATGCTTTAAGTTAGGTTACACTCTTAAGGTTTGAAAAATAAAGAGAAATTCCAAATATTCATGTATGACCTTTCCAACCCCCTGTGCCTTTGGTCTGTTGGCTCCAGCTAGAATCTCATTCTCGGCTGAGAACAGTGCGGTGCAGTGGTGGTTGCCAGTCACCTTTCTTCTATTTTCTCTTAAAGATGGTGACCGCACTTGACTTTTTCAAATATCGTGGCATTTCTTCTGGTTTCCATATATGTAGATAGCACACAGCCTCTGCCCTTTCTACTTGAAAACCTCAGCAGGTTTTTCTGTTCTTCGCAGTGTGCCAGTGGAGCATCTGAGGAACACACAAAACACCCTCAAAGATTAGGAACAGATAGCAGGGGGGCATTGAATGAGACGGATTTAAAGAGCCAAAGCAGACAGTGGCTGTTATTTAGAGACCAGACACAAATGTGAAAAAGTGGGAATTGAAAAAGGGGAGTGTGGAGACATCCGTTAAGCTCTTTAAGGGAAAAAGAGCCCAAAGTACATCGTAAAGGAAAAAATGTGGGCATTTATATCTTCATTAAGGAGTTTATTAATTAGAGTTGAGTTGTTAACTAGTTTATAGTTCCCTGGGACTAGGACAAGCCTCTGAGAGGAGCCCAGGCTGAGAGCAGTCAGCCTGGGTAATTATCGTGGCTTGCCTTGGGGGTTAGCTCCAGCCTGCAGACAATTTAATATCCAGCAGGTGGGTGAACAGGTCTGGGATGCTCTACCCATTAGGAAACACAAATTCCCAGGTTCCTGGTCAGCTGCCAAAGTGAGTTCCTCTCTTCTTATGTTGGCAATGAGACAAAAACTGAGTAGTCTTAACTTGGCAGTAGTCCAGGACCTCTAAGAGCTCCTTTTCTGGTGTGTGGAATGATGGCTCTTAGATCCTAAGTGCTTGTACAGATTCTGTTCTCTAAGCCAAATCGGTGCACTGAGGCACCAGGCCCCTCTAGTCCACAGAGGCTAAGAGTGTCTGTCTTCTTTGGTGTCCATGGTATTTGTGATAGTTGGGGTGGGGCTACCTGTCCTGATCCACTCCCAGGTTCTCACTCTTAGCTGTGCCTTCCATTTGTGATGCCATACTTACCCATCACACTTGAAAATTTTGTTTATTTTCATTGGATCCTGACTCTTTCATTCCCCCTTGGAGAAAAGAAAAAAATAGACCAGGGTTAGCCAGAGTGAAAATACTGATGTGGAGAATGACTGAGTAAAACATAATGAAGGTGAGTGCATGCTTGGAAATGGAGAGTGTGTGTCCTACTGAAGACAATCAAATTACAGTTTCTCACAATCTTCGGCCTGGGCCAAACAAAACAAAACAACCCAAAACACTCAGAGACTGGATTTGTCTTGCTAGCACTGACTGCCATTCTGGGGACCCATCCCATGTTTTTGTGGGACTGTCACTTGAGCTGCTCGAATGAATGGGGTGGGTGGGGCATCTGTGGTACACACGTGGGTAGGGGCTGTCCCCAGGTGAGGCTATACAGATTTGCTTCTTGCATTTCTGAACCTGGTGAATCCCAAATGCCTGGGTGAGACAGTGTCTCGCCTGCCACATCAGCCTAATCCTTAATAGCATATAGGGAAATCATTATTTTGAGGGCCCAATCTCTGCCCCTTCGTCTCCCCACACTTATCCTCCCAGTTCTGAGACTCTTCTTCCCCTGGCTGATCTTTTGTAGCTTCTAGATTCTAGAAAGTGATTAAACACATTAATATATACTAAAGTGCTAATGACTTAAACCTACTTATTCTAGGAGATGTTTCTTTTGCCCCCCCAAAAAGGGTAAGACTTAACCTAAAGGAATCTTCTCTAATAGATTTCCATATATTTTAGCTTTGGGGAATTGAAAATATTTTGGAAATTATGTAGAAGTCAAGTGGTAAATTCCTTTGATTGCTTTACTTAACTTCCCTTTTATTCTCTTTCATGAAGAACTTTAAATAACTAAAAAACTATCTTTCCAATACAGCTTTACAATGAGCACTCTAGGTATGAAATAATTTTTTCAAATTAGATATTTAGTACCTGTATTGAGACCTGCAAGGTGGGAGAGAGAGGCAGAAGTCATTTTCCTATCTTTTTATTTATATATATATATATATATATATATATATATATATATATATATATTTATTTATTTTGTATTTCTGCTGACAAGCAAGGGTGGGAAATGTGAGCAGTTTTGCTATCTGTATTTCATTTCTAATCTCCAACTTCCTGAGGACTGAGAGGTAGTTATGATAGCTGTCCTTTTTTTTTTTTTTGTACTAGGAATCGAACTCAGTACCTCATGCCTGCCATTAGAGGTATAGATACAAAGTCATGAAGCCAGGTCATGAAGGGACAGCTGGGTGGCACAGCTTAGGCCACTGAGCTAAATCTCCGGTCCTATTTTTTGAGACAGGGTCTCACTATGCAGTTCAGGCTGGCCTTGAACTCACTTTGTAGCCCAAGCTGGTCTCGAACTCACAACAATCCACCTGCCTCAGACTCCACTATACTTATTTCTGCAGCTAGTCCTTCTTCTAGTAGCTGAGTCCTAAATTTGACGTACAAATAAAACTGGAAAGTTAGGGATTTTTTTTCCTCTCTCTCTCTAACCGTAACCCTCCCTTTTCTTTCTCTTTCTTTTTCTTTCTTTCTTTCTTTCTTTCTTTCTTTCTTTCTTTCTTTCTTTCTTCCTTCCTTCCTTCCTTCCTTCCTTCCTTCCTTCCTTCCTTCCTTCCTTCCTTCCTTCTTGATCCTGCTGAGGTATATGGAAACCTTTCAGAGAAGGTCATGACAGTGTGAGAACTAAGTGACATATTGTGGCATTGACTCATACAATTAAAATTCACTAGACCAAGTAGTGCCTGCTATTAATGTTTACTAATGTCTTGTAGAGGGGTTGAATCACAGCAGATTGGACTGGAAGCCAGCCTCCTCCCCCCGTTTAATCTCTTGGTACTAGAGATAAAGCTCTGAAAAAGCAAATAAGAGTAGTTTAAATAGGTTTTTGGTATGTGTTACCCTGGCCTTCCTTAATTGTTAAGATAGATCAGTGAGGGTAATGTAGTCATCTTTCCTAATGGGGAATGCATTTTAGTGTGGGAATAATTGAATTGGTAATGGGAAGGTGGAAGTGTTGTTTTGTGTGGAAATATTCATTTCTCCCATAACTGCTGAGTAAATGTAGCCATTAGCATATGCATACAATCTTCCTTAATCCTTTGAGCATTCAAGCAGCAGGTAGATACTTCCTGCTGAGAAACATATTTGAGTATGATGAGTATTTTTAAAAGGAGCATGAATCTGTTTGCCATCTGGAGAGGCCAGAATTATTCTTTCGTGTTCAGCATGAATTCAGATGAGTTCAGGAGATGGGACCAGTGATATCATTTTGAATTCTGGCTTCCTATTGAATTTAGCTTTCTTCGTAGCAGTTGGAGCTGAAGATTCTCCTGACCAAGCAGTAGTTTAAAGACAGAAAATCACGGAAAGTGGGGGATGCCTCTGAGGTCTTTCCTTCAAAGAACAGTCATAGGCTTTGGTACTAAAGGCATCACTCATTCGAAGATGGCCCTTTAAAGCTTTGAAAAGTTTTCTGTAGAAATTGCTTCTTAGATATTTGATTGCTTTGAAGTTAATGGCCTTGCCTCATATGGAGGAAACATCCCACTATATCCTTTAATTTCATTTACTTAACCCTTACTAAATGTGGATCATTATGCACAAATGTCAACTTAATTCTCGTAGCAATATTTTGAGGTAGTACTATTATTTTTTTCATTTTATAGGTGGAAAAATCAAGAGCAGAGAGTTTAGGGAACTCAACTCATGGTTTCAAAGAAACTACAATAGCCCTAGAATGTTGCTCGGAAGCAGTTAACCACGGACTGCCCGTGTTTATCTTCATCATCTCCTGGGCTTTCCAGCTTGCCCCACTGCCAAGGCAAGGACTGTTGTATAGTTCACAAATTGATCACTTGCTAAGGAGGCCAAGTCAAGGTGTAGCAGAAGATTCCCCCTCTCTCCCTTCATGTATACTTCAGTTTGTTAGTTGCCCAGGTAATAGTTCCGGCTATAGTTCCTGTTACTTTTGTTTCTTAGAAACGGCTGGTCACTATGATATACAGCTGGTCACTATGATGCATATTGTAAGAAGGAATCCCCAATTGACAAGTCATTCTGCCTCTATACTTTTGGCTTGCTTATCCCATATAAGCCCTAGATCATTAGAGATTAGGGCCTGATATTTTGGGAATAATCTCAATCAGTGCCTGTTGATGTAAATAAATCTGCCTCCAAATCCTGGACGTTGTTTCAGTGTTTCTGCTTACCATTGCAAAGGGTCTTGGGAACCGAAGCCTGTCCTGTCCTCTCTTCTCCAAGACCCGTGTTCTGATGTGTTACTACAGCCCGTAGGCTTGTCTAGTGCAGTGCCCAAGGAGAGAGCAGCAGTTCACTCCGCCAGTCACTGTTTTATAAACGGGATCCTACCCCTTCCTGTCTCTTCCTATACCTTGTAGCTTCATTGATTCTACAAGCAAAAACAAGAGTGTGACCTGGCGAATAATGTAAGAATATACCTCTTGAAACTTGTTCATTATTTGTATAAAAGCCTTCAGTATACTTGAGAGTAGCTTTAGCAGCTTTTGCCTGAACAGTAGAACTAGTATTTAAATCCTTGCAACATCTTCATAACCTTTTTTTCTGGAAATCTTTTGAAATGTACTAGGTCCTTCTTGATTTTAAAACTGCTGGAGGTTGAAAAGAGGCATCACCATAAAAGTTAAACTAAAGTATTAATTAAACTATGAAACTCAACTACCTTTTACAGTTTTGTCACTCTGGGAAATCATTGTTTTAAGTTTCATTTTAGCGTATCTGGAGAGTATGCTGCTGTAACCCAAGCAATTAATAAAGTTAGTAGGAACTAGAAAGGACCATGATGACGACGATTCAGGACATGGTGACTGTTGGTGTGACTTGTTTTCTGCAGCCTGATATTCTCAGGTGTGTACACGTTTTCTTCCTGGCCCCTTAATCTGCCTTTGCCATGTTCCAATTTATTCTTGCCATAGGCATCTGGACTGATCTTTATGAAATGAAAGCGTGATGATGACATTCTTCTTCTTATATGTCTCAGATGGCTTTTAATGGCTTTTGGAATAAGATCCTCAACACAGCCCTGACAAAACCTGCTGCTGTCCGGTCCTATGACTGTGCCTTATCCTGCCTCCTCCCTTTCCCTTTTGTTAGCTTTTATGTTTTAAGGTTTCTTTCCTTATAATTTTTGATATGTGTTTTCCCACTCCCCTGAAGCATTCTATTTCTTTCTCCTCACCTGGCAGACTGCACCAGTACATCAGATATTCAATTTACAGGTGACTTCCTAAAGGAAAACAAACAAACAAACAAAACCCTATTCTCTACTGAAGGCATAATGTGGCATTCTTTTAGAACATTAGTTTCAGATTAAAATTAAATGTTGACTCTTTAGGTAGGAGATATATTTGCCTTATTTTTTTCTTCCAGAATCTGGTAAGTATTGAAAAAGTATTTGTTTAATGAATCAATGAGTGAATTAAGGAATGAACTAGATATATGTGACTGTTTTATTTCCCAAACTAGATTTTGAATTTATGGCAGGCAGTAGTTATGTTTTTACTCATTTTCTTAGGGTCTAAACTGTCCAGCACAGGGGTTGGGAAATGGTGAGCCTTAAAGTTTTGGTGGTTGATTACTTGTCAAACTGAGATGAAATAGACAAGGTATGGAAAAGCAAGGAAAGGGGCAGGATGAAATGCGCTGAGTCCTTTTGATGAATGAATACAAACTGGTATTTCTAAGTATAGGAATGTTATAGTTTGTGTTTTAATGTCTCCCCAAAGCCTTATGCAGTCATAGGCGCAGGCTTTTTTGGAGGTAGCTGAATCTAGAGTTTGACTCATAGTGCAGTGCTGGGATTAAAGGTGCTGAGAGAAAGGCTGGGTGATTACTGAATCAGTCCACTGATTGGATTGGCACCACCCTAATCCCAGCAGTCTGGATAAGATTAAAGGGGTAGAAATTTGATTGTTTCCCTATTTTGTTCTTGTTATTTTTGCTGTCTTCTGCCACCATGAATTGTTGCTCCTCTGCCATGCCACTCTGCCTTGAAGTCAGCTGATTGTGGACTGAAACCTCTACAAAATATGAGCTAAATAAACCTTTCCTCCCTTCATTTTGGACATTGGGTATTTTGTCTCAGCAATGAGAAAAGTAACCAAAACAAGGAAGATAGTGGTCTCTGCCTGTGTTCAACGATGAACAGATTAGTAGATTATGTTTGGAACCTTCTACCTTTCGACATTTTTGGTCGTTTAACTGATGATCTTTTGTGTTTACTTAAAGCGATTGTTTAGCATAGGTAAATGTCCTTACTTCGGTTAGTAATACCCACTAACTATACTATCGTTTTATTTCTGAGAATAATTGATATTTTTTCATCAATTTATTGATATGCTGTTTTAATCCATTTTCTTTAGCTATAACAAAATACCAGAAAATGGGTAATTTTTAAAGAAAAGAGTTATGTTTAGCTCATTTCTCTACAGGTTGAGAAGTCCAAGATCAGGAGGCTACATCTGGTTGATTTCTGGCAAGGACCTTGCTGCATTACAGCACCCTGGAGAGGTAGAAAGGGGAAGCAGGCATGTGTGGAAGGATCCCAGGTGTCAGAGAGGCCAAGGAAGATGTCAGCGTTTTTTTTTGTTAATCATAGTGACTAACTCAGTCCCATGAGACTTATTCCTATGTTGAGGGAACTAACCCAGTCTCGTGAGAAAAACAATTCATGCATGAGGGCAGTACCTAAAGACCCTGCTTCCTTACACTGCCTCATTGAGGAATAAGCCTCAGTATAAATTCTTTTGGGAAAACCATAGAGTATGTCAAGGACCATTTGTAATAGGTAGCTGATTGAACACATGGTGATGCTGAAGACAAACCTCCGCGGGTTTTATATTTTTACTTATTTGCTTTGGATAGGGACTAGTTTTCATGGCTGTGAACCCTATTTGCTGTCTGAACAGTTAATCAGCTCCAATTCTTCCTGTTGGAAGTTGGTAGGACAGACCCTGAGCCTTTTGTTCAGAGGGACACAATCAGTCCTTCTCTGCTTATTGATTCTAATTTAAATTTGTGGAATGCTTCTTTTCTCTTTCTTTCTACATTAATGTCCCCCACCTGTGGAAGAAAGACATAAAAACAGAAAAATAATGGACATAGATTTTGCTTCTTCCTTTGCTGTCTCTGAGTTATCAACAACATTACCTTCATTTTTATTGTGGTCCTAGAATCCTTTCTTTCTTTCTCTCTCTCTCTCTCTCTCTCTCTTCTCACTAGTTCAGGCTAGCCTCAAACTCATGGTAATTCTCTTGCCTCAGCCTCCTGAGTGCTGGGATTACAGGCTTGCACCACCATACTCGGCTTCACACATTTATTTTTTTGACTGTTGCTTAATCTATAGGTCTGGAATCTTGGGCTGACAAATGATTTAGCCAAGGTTGATTGACTATATCATGTGTAAAACAGCGTATAGCAGTACCTTGGCTCACGAATGCTTTTTTTTTTGCAAATAATTTGGTTTGTAAACAGACATGTTTGGCAAAATTTTGTTTTTCTTTGCAAACTTTGGACCTAGTGACAAATACAACCTTGCCATCTTGCCCACACAAGCACAAATGTGACCATCTTTTCCAAAACCGTAGAACAAATTAAGTTTGTAAACTAAGGTGGCACCGTATTTTTGCCAGGACTCTTCTGCTTGTAAGGAACAAACTGTGACTTTAACTAGATTTTACCATAAGACAAAAAGAGTATATTTAAAAGAGTTTGGAATCATTGGGAGAATAAAAGAAAGAGTTAGAGGAGCCCTGTCAATTTTGTATTTGGGACTGCAACCAAAGCCCTGTGGCCTGTGAGAATTTCTCAGTCCTTCTACTATCTGCTTCTTTGGGGGTGCTGGAATCATGCGTTAAACTTTCCCAGGTGGTAGAGAACATGGTTGTAAGGACTACATGTATAATGTGCTATGCATACTTGTTCCATGGAAGGAGCATAGTCATACTCTAAATCCTGTATCATAGATCTGCATGTGTATTGTGGAAAGCTCCCAGCAGATGGCACTCAAGTGTCTTTTCTAACAAAAAGCCAGCCAATTGATTTGAGGAGCAGACACATTTTCTATTTTGCACAAAAGATTCATAAGGGGCACTGAGAACTGTTTCTTCCAGTAGCTCTGTAGTTATATTCTTTTTGATTATAACTAAGAAGAAAGAGAAACTTTCTACAAGCTCCAGAAAAGTAAACTAAACAATAACTTCGATGGATTAGGCTTTGGTCATATCTTGGACCAATTTCTGTATCTGGGGTGATGTCCCACAATTAATGCCTCTAACATCACAAAGCACACACATTTTTCTTTTTATTTACACAATTTCAACTTTTGCTTTCACAATTCAGTGAATCCATGTGAAATCACCAGTATACTCCCTATTCTTCCCAAGAGGTATTTCAAACCATCAGCCAACTGCTTTGTTCATAACCGAATGTAGGGGTCTTGTGTGATATGTTTGCTTGGTTTGAATGTGCCCTCTCAAAATTCAGGTGTTTCCAATGTGATTGTATGAGGTATGATTAAAAAAATACAGTGAATGATTAAATTAAAAAATGTTACAGTAAAAGACACATGGTCATCAATCCTTATCAAAATGTTTCCCGTCATTTTGCACACCTTTACTCCACTGTTCATGCTATTTTGTGATGCAGCTCTGGAAGTCTTCTATCTGGAGTATCTTTAGTTGTGCTGTTGTTGCTGCCTCAATGTCCTGAATCCATTTAAAATGTTTACATTTCACCACCATTTTCACTTTGCAGAAGAACCAAAAGTTGCACAATGCCAGATCCAGTAAATACAGTGAATAAGGATATACTGCAATGGTTTTGTTTGACAGAAGTTACCATAAACATCTGGTCAGTTAGATGGTGGTCAAAAAATAGGTGAAGGTTAAAAACGTTTATTATACCTTTATTATAGTAAAAAACACATTGCCGTGGATCACCCTTGAAATACTCCCCCTGGCTTGAAGCACATTTATCCTGTGGTTCTTGACAATGTGTGTTTTACTATGACTTTTTGTTCTTTAACTTAAGCATGTAAGTACCTTTTGACCACTCCTTTTGTTAAAGGTTAGGCCCTTTAAGAGGTGATAAAGTCATGAAGATGCCTTTTCTCACGAATGGGGCTAAGGTCCTTATGAATGAGGCTTCTCACAGCATTCCGTCAAGCTTGCTTTTTTTCCTCTTGCCATGTGAGACCAAGCAATAAAATGCTATCATGGAATAGCTCTGGGTTCTCACCAGAAGGTTAAACTGCCAACACCTTGATCTTGGACTTTTCAGTCTCCAGAACTGTGAGACATAAATTTTTGTTTTTCATAAATTAACCAGTTTGTGGTATTTTGTTATAGCAGAATAAATGGTTTAAGAAAAGGCCTTTCAGTCAAAGCAGATATAATGTCTTGATATTCTGAAAACTGTGGACACTGAGGCTAATATCAACATTTTCTTTTTTTAAAACTTTAATTTAGTTTATTTTTTATTATTACATGTTTGTAGTATATAAGCAATTATTACATTTTTATTGTGGGGAGTAGGTTTGTATACATATTTTAATTCTTTTATTCCACTTCCCCTCCCCTCTCTCCTCCTCCCTCCATCTCTAGATCTCCCACCCATTTACAAAAGATCTGTCTCATTTCCTATTGTCTGTATTTTCTTTGCTCTTTAAATTATTTATACTTTGGGATTCTCATGTAAGAGAAGTTATGTGATATTTAAGCTTGTGTGTCTGATTTATTTCACTTAACATTATGGTCTCAAAGTGCAACTATCTTCCTACAAATGATTCAAATTGATCCTTCTTTATAGCACTCCATTGTGCATAAATGCCACATTTCCTTTTTCCATACATCTGTTGAAGACATATAGGCTGCCTCCAAGATTTAGCTATTGTGAGTTGTGTTATTATAAACATGTATGCATGTGTCTATGTAATAAGATGTCTAACTGTTTTAGGAAGATACCTACAAGGGAAATCTTTGGGTCAAATGGAATTTCTAGCTCTGTCTTTTTTGAGGAATCTCCATACTGACTTTTCTCTTCCTGGAAGCCATGTGGCTTGCACAGCTTCCCAAAAAGGCTGGCTAGTTGGCTTCTTGTTTGATCCTCCATACCAGCACTGGATCCCACTAACTCCTTCAGTTTTTTTATACTAGGGAGACAACATGTTGCTCACCTGTGTGAGTCTGAACCATTTCACCCAAGAGCATGATCACAAGTTGTATCCATTTACATACAAGAGCCTCATGATTATCCTTTATAGCTGAGTAGCTTTCCATTGTATAAAAATGCCATATCTTTCTTATCCGTTCTGTGGTTGATGGGCAAGTTACCACTGCTTTTTTCTGGTTCCTTGTTGCATGGACCATTGCTTTCTCTCCTTTCACTTTTAGTCTGTGAATTTCCTTTCAAGTTAATGTGTTTCTTGTATACCGAAGAATGGTGGACCTTGTTTGTTGATCCACTTTCCCTGTTTCTTTTTGTGGGTGAATTGAGGCCATTTACATTAATGGTTATGGCCAACATGCACTGGTCTTTCATGCTTTTTTCTTGCCATTGGCTTTCTACTTTTCTTCTCTATTCAATTATCTGCCCTGCTTGGTGATCCCACTCTGTTGCCGTTCCTGGACCTGTGGTCATTTTTATCTCTCTCTAGAATATCATTCAGTAAGTACTCTTTGTAGAATTGGTTTGGTGGTCATGAATTCCTTCAGTCGTTCTTTGTCATGGAAGTATCTTATTTCTCCATTAATCTTGAAAGATAGTTTTGCAGAGTACATCAATCTGGGTTGAAAGTTGTTTTCTTTTAGGAGGAGTTGAAATCTCTAACAGTGTTTAATATTCTGTTGTTGTACTGAATTTCTGGGATCTTGGTTATTCTATGTCTGGGTGTAGACTTACATTGCTTATGGCTAGTTGGAGTTCTATGTGCTTCACTTATCTGTATGTCAGGTCCTTTTCCCATGCTTGGGAAGTTTTCTGCTATTACTTCTCTAAACAGACTCTTTGTGTCATTTGTGTTGACTCCTGCTTTTTCACTGACACTTATCACTCTTTAGTTATTTTTCTTCGTGTCATCTTGCAGCCATTGAATTGTTATTTCCTGGTTCCTTGTTATTTTTAAGAGATCTTTCTTTTCACAATTGCTAGCTGCCATCCTGACTTCAAGGGTTGAAAGTCTATCTTCAATATCTTTGAAGCAGTTTTGCCAGCTTTCAACTGAGTTTTTAATTTCTTGGATATCTCTTTGAGTCTGGTTCATGCATTCCAATTCTTCTCTATATTGTTCATTCAAGGTTTCCCTCATTCTCCTATATTTCTCTCTCTCTCTCTTTTTTAATCTATATCTTCTTTAGATAGACTCAGCAACCCTTTTATTATGTTTTTCATTTCTTCTTTTACCTGACATGTTATTTCTGATCTGATTTCTTTTACAGCCTCATGAAGTAGTTTCTTTACTTCAGTTGCCATCATCCCAGAAATTTCAGTGATGTGTTACTTCCACTTTTTTCTATGTCCATGTCTCTTGGACTTGTTCTGTATGGGCTGTCAGCCAGAGATTGTCTTTTGCTCCTTTATCTTGACATCTGCCTGGGTTCCTCTGGATGAGCGAGTTGTAGGGGTCCCAGGCACTTCCCACATTGGGTGCCTGTCCATGGTATAGGGGAATGGGTCAGGTACCTGGGTTTCTCCTATCCCAGGTTCCTAGGGAGGCAGTGGGGTGTGGGGCAGGCTTCTCTAGACAGTCATGGCTTCTCCAAGGCATGGGTGGCTGGTTTCCCTGGCCAAAACTGGCTACAGGTCCCTGAAGGTGATGGCAGCCAGCAGGCTAGTAGGGATGGGGTTGGCTGCTTTTTCCTCTTGGCCCATGCTGGCTACTCATAGGACTTGCATGTGTGTGGGGACTGGGCTGGATTCTTTTCCTCCCCACTTGTGCTGGCTACCTGCAGGAGAGTCTCGATGGCAGCCAGTGTGCATATGGGGGCTGGGCTAGCATCTTCTCCCCAGCTGTGCTGCCTACTAGTGGGATAGTCCTGATGGTGGCCAGCATGCCTGCGGGGACTGGGCTGGCTTCTCCCTGCTCATGCTGGCCACCTGTGGGAGAGTCCCAATGGCCAGTGTGCACCCAGGGGCTGGGCTGGCTTCTTCTTCTCCTTGCCTGTACTGGCTAGCCACAGGAAAGTACCAATGGTGGCCACCTTTTTCATTTTTAATTGCATTGATGTGGGTCTTTTCTTTTTTTCTTCTGTTAAGACTGGTGAAAATTTCTGTATTTTGTTCATTTTTTTCAAAGAATCTGCTCTTCCATATATTGATTCTTTGCAGAAGATATAGCTCAGTGGTAGAATGCTCACTCAGGATGTATGTGTACATGAGAACCTCAGTTCAATTCCCAGCACTGCAGGAATTCAGTGATTCTTTGTACTTTTTTGGTCTTGATTTCATTAATTACTGTTCTGATCTCTATGGTTTGGCTTTAGACTGTTTTTGTTTTTGCAGGACCTTGAGGTACATCATTAAAATACTTGTTTTGGATTGTTCTGTTTTTCTCATGTGGCCATTCATAGCTACAAACTTTCCTTAGGAGTAATTTTGTTGTGTCCTATACATTCTAGTATGTTGTACTGGTGTTGTGGCTGTTTGATTCTAGAAATTGTTTAATTTCTTCTGTGATCCATTGATTATTATTATTTTTTAATTTTTATTTTAAAGAGAATGAAACCAAGCAAAATAAAACAGAATAAAGCCAATCAAAACCAAGCAGTGTAAGTGACACAGGACTTTGAAACAATAGAAAAATCAACAATAGTTACCATAATGCCTCTTGTTGTCTTCAAAAGAGCTGCAGATAACTTCAGACATAGTAAAAAACAAACAAGACAGAACAAACAAAAACAAAACAGTGAACTCAATAAAGAACTTCAAAACAAGGTAAGAGTAAATCCAAAATGGCTACCATAATATATCTGGTTATCTTTGAAATAGTTGCCCATGCCATCGGATATAATAAAATCAAACAAAACAAAACAGAATAAAACCCAACCCAACAAAACAATGAAAATGATGCAGGACTTCAAAACAAGATAAGAGGAATTAACAATGGCTACCACCTTCAGAAGGAGATCCTCCATAGATGCTACATTGTGTATCGTTATCCTCTGAATAGATGATCAGACTACTGGCTTTAGACCTGAAAAGTCAGTGAAACACTAAACACTACAAGCATTAAATTGTATTTTACCTCAATAGGTATCATCACAGCCTGGGTTTCTCTGGATCAGTCAGTCACTTATGGGGAGGAAGGGAGAGGTTGGCTCTTTTTGTTTCCCAGCCCACACATCAATTTCTGTTGTAGATTCTTTTATTTTTGCTCTCTTCCTCCACAGTCTGCAAATGGTTCTGACTCTCCCCCCAGCAGCCCACGCATGGCCTCAGAGAGGGTTTCCTTCTTGGTGACTTCTTGTTCTCTTCCTCCACAGTCTGTGAATGGCACTGACTCATGGAAAAAGGCTGGCATCCGGCTGTCTCCCCAGTGGCCCACACATGGTGCCAATTCACAGGAAGGGCTTGCTTGTTGATGACTTCTTGTTCTTTTCCTCTGCAGTTCCAATCCATTGATTTTTTTTTTTTTTTTGTGGCACCAGGGATTGAACTCACAACTTTGTGCCTGCCAGGGCAGGTGCTTAAGCCACTGAACCAAACTCCCAGCCTTAGCTTTTTGAGGTAGGGTCGCACTATGTAGCTCAGGCTGGCCTTGTGCTTGTGTTGTAGCCCAAGCCGGCCTCGAACTCACAGCTCTCCTCCTACCTCAGCCTCTTGAGTGCTGGGATTAAAGGCGTGTGCCACCACACCTGGCTTGTTGTTGATTCTTTAATCCCCCCCTTTTTTTTGCTAACCTTGTTCAGCATATTCATTTCATCTGACTTTCTGGCTTTGTTGGCTGTATTGTCTCTGTCTAGGATATCTTTGGAGAGATAGTTTGGGGTTCATAAATCTCTTAAACTGTTCTTTGTCATGAATTGTTTTTACTTGTCCATTAGTTTTGAAAGATAGTTTTGGATATATTAATTTGGGTTAGATGTTCTTTTCTTTTAGGGCTTCTTTTTAGGGCTCCAAGCTCTCCTGATCTTTAATGTTTGTGTTGAGAAGTCTACTGTAATCTTGATGGGTTTACCATTAAAAAGTGATTTTTTTTTTGCTTTTCTCTGATAGTTTTTAAGATTCTGTCATTTTGTTGAACTTCTGCAATTTTGACTATGATGTGTCATGGGGAGTTTATTCTCTCGTTAAAAATATTTGGGTTTCCATATGCCTTATTTACCAGTATGTTGAGTTCTTTTTCCATACTACAGACATTTTCTGCTATGATTTGTAAACAGATTTTATATTCCATGTCTGCTGTTTTCTGATTTTCTCTAACCCCAATTAGTCTCCCTTAAGTCATCTAGTAACTGTTGGATCAATCTTTCTTGCTCTTTTACTGTTTTTAATTTATCTATGAGTAGTATATGGTCATCTATGAGTAGTATATGGTCATGAAAATCAGATTTGTCTTCTCACATTCATCATTTCTCATGCTCAGGTACTGAATGGAATTCTTACCTCCTGTATCTTTGTTTGGCACCTTTTAATGGACTGTTTCTTTGGTAAATTTGTCACTCATGGTTTAAATGGTTCTCTTTAGTTCTTCACATTTTTTATCTGACTTCAAATGCATTGATCGATTTGCTTATTAACTCCACTATCTGTTTGGTTATATCATCTTTAAACTTGCCACATTTCTTTGTTTGATCTTTGATCATTTTGCTTAATTCAGCCATTTGGCATTTAGTTTCCTTTTGCTTGGTGTCTCTTAGATCTGATTTGTGAACTTGGGAATTTTTGGAGGCATTTTGTTGTTTTGCTTTTTCACATTTTAAAAAAAAATTTTAATTTTTTTTGTATGAGGGGTTAAGGTCAAATAAAATGAGACTTTGCTGGTAGTATGGGGATTTCTTTAGTTAGGTTCTGTTTTCTAGTGATGTGACCTTGGCTTTATTTGTTGAGAGGTATTGTCTACTGCTTCAGCCTATGCAGTTTGATTGAATCGGACCCAGTCACTGTATTATAGGAGAGATTTCCTACTGGTTATAAAAGAATCAACAGATCCAACTATAAATCAATTATTAACATTAAAACTTGTTTTTACAATGTCAACCTTCTATTAATGCCCTTTACAGGCTATAGTATATTGCTAAGTGTGGTTAGTCTGTGATGTAGAAGGTAGGAAGGAGTATGGAAGGGGAAAAGGATGGAAGTAAGCCTGTAAGAAGGGAGGGAGATAAGATAAATGTCAGTAGTTGAAAATTGGACAGGAGGTTGGACTTTGGTGGGATTATTTCTATGGTTGGAGTAGAGAGCAAGTGTTGAGGGGGTTTGAGTGAGTATTTGTGGGGGAGGGAAGAGCAATGCAGAGGGATAGAACTGTAGGTAGAGACTGAGGGAAGCTGTGAGACCCTGGTAATGTAGTTAGATTTGTTTGAATCTTCTAAGTACAATTTGTTGAGGGTTACCTTGACATGCTGATGAATGGTATCATTAAAGTTAAAGAATGGGTTAATTCTTAGACTATTTTGCACATACACAGGCACCTGCTATAGATATGCAATATGAAAAGAGGAGAGGAAGAGAGGAAAAATAAGGAGATAAAATGAGAAGACAGAAGAAAAAAGTATAAGGAGCAAAAAATGTTTTAAAAACAAGAAAAAGCAACAGAGAGACCAGGATAAAAAAAACCTTAAAAATAGGTTTAAAAAATAATATTTTTAAAGAATTAAGAAGCAGGAAAAAACAAAACAAAACAAAACAAGCAAGGAAACAAAGAAAAAAACCTTCATACAGTTGCTATAGCATTAACCCAAAAGCATCCTCACAGCTGTTTGTGTTGGAGTCATGGTCTGACTGAAAGGATAAGCTGATTTTCTCCCCGTGGACTGCTTCACTGTCTACCCAGCAGCCTTGAGGGCTGCTGATCTCCCTGGACCTGCCCCCCTGGCTGCCAGCTATGCTTTGGGCATGGCTAACTGTAGGCCTCTTCACTGTCCCAAGATCTGATTGTCTGAATTGATTTGGGCAAAAGCAGATGTGACGTAGTTTGCTCAACACCTGGTTCTGTGTCAAGTTCCAGGGTCTTAGCATTCCTGTTCTCTTCACTTCAGGGCAACAGGCATTTGCACGTTTTCCCTCAACAGGCTTTGTGTGTGTGTGTGTGTGTGTGTGTGTGTGTGTGTGTGTGTGTGTAGTATGTTGCCAGAAGTCCTCCGAAGCAGGTGTCACTTTCAGTTATTCCACCTTTAGTCTTTTATCCTCTCTGTCTCAGAGCTCTTATATGAGAAGAAAGTAAAGAGCAAAATGAAAGATAATAGGAAAAAGGGAGATAGATCTTTTGCAAAAGGGCAGGGGACCAAGAGATGAAAGTAGGGTTGGGGAAGAGGATGAAAAATAATTAAGATGTGCTATATACATGTACAAACTTCCAACTAGGAAGGTAATCATCCATGATGATCATACTGCAAACATAACATATCAAAAAAAACAAAACAAAACAAAAAAAAAAAAAGAGTTTTGCTCTCTGGTCCACCTCTGGAATCTGGCACAGCCCCCAGGCTTAGCAAAGGGCCTCTTTTGTCAGTGCAGGACAGTGGATGGTGGGCAGGATTTCACACTGTCACAGATCTTTCTGGTGTTTGGGGAAACAATAGGAGAGTGCTTGCTCTGGTCTGGCACTGCTGCATCTTCCTTTTTTCCCTTGTTTTTCCAGAGATGTGATCTATGGCTCCCTGCTAGTGGAATCTGTGTTGCCTACAGTTCTCAGTATGCAACTGGTCTCTGCTTAGGGCAGAGGACTTCCTCAGACCTCCATAAGCCTTTTGCCTAGTGAAGCGCCAGAAGCCCTCTGACCTGGGTCTTGCCCTCTGTCCCTGCTCTCATGGTTCACTGTTTCAAGAACTTTACTTTCTGACTCATGAACGTAGTGCAGTCTGGGACCTCCCTGACCTCTGTAGTCCCTAGGAAGAGGGTACTGGGGGCTTGCCTTTGGGAGCTTGCTCCCAAGCAAGTGTATGTAGTGCACACTGAACATCCCACGAGCATAGCACTACCATTGTATATGGGAGGAATGCGCAGCTAAGTTTTCTCTGATTTGGGCAAGCCTTGTCCCTCCCCACAGTCCCAGCACTCACAAGTGCTGATTGTTTCTGGGATCATATGGTTTGCCAAACTTGAGTGAGCACTGCTGTTGTCTCATACACCATTTTCCCAGCATTTGGTTTCTCTGAAGTCTCGGCTTGTATGCATCTCACTTGCAGTGATCCTCTTCCCAGTGGGGAGGTTAGCGTGATTGTGAGCCTATTCCATCAGCCAAGTTTGTGGCTGAAGAGCCAGCTTGCTCCTTTAGTTAGCCGGATCCCCTTCCAAGATGGCTCATAGGCTGGATGTGGGAAGGGGCAGGGTGCCTTGATCCAGATTTCTCTTTCCAACTCCCCCAGGCACTGGATTTTGGTCCAGCAATTTTCTCTTTTTCCTTACCCTTCTGGTATCAGAATTTCTCTTTAGCTCCTTCTCTGGTGCCTGCCCTTTTCCTCTGGTGCATGATGTGAAAACTCTTCACTCATGCTTTTGCCCCCTAGGTGATCATGATCAAATCCCTCTAATTTAACCATTTTCAGCACATCTAAGACAGAACAGTACAGGAAAAATAGTGTAGTCCTAACAAAAAGTTCCTGTTTAGAAATGAGGAAAAAGATGAGCAATGTATAGTGGCACAACTCTGGAGAATATGCCATATTCCGCTCAGTAAGGCTGGTCTGTATCTCACTCAGCAGTCCGCTCCTTCAGGGCTCACCTTTAGCAAGGCATGTCCAGTGTTGACTCTGCCTTTGCTACTGTTAGGTCTTTGTTATTCTTTTCCTGATCACTTCCCTCCATGGCCACAATAAATGTAGAGAAAGTCCACAGAAGGTGGTATTCTTTGAGAAGGCTCCTTGCTGTCACTGTGGTCACCATGACCAGTGGGTTACCTTAGAGTCTGAGCAAGTATAGGTTTTGTTGTTGTTGTTGTTTTAGGAGTTTCTCCAGCAAGGCATCTCTTTAATTAATTTTTTTATTTTTTATTTTAAAGAGAGAAAATAAAAATGATACAGAATTTCAAAACATGATAGGAAATTAGCAATTGTTATTATATTGCATATTATTGTCTTCAAAATAGTTGCTGAGATTACTAGATATAGACTTGCAAAATTGATCAAACAATATAAGAACTGTTTCTTTCTATAAACTAATAGAACGTGTAGTACAATTATTTTAGCTATCTTGGAGGTATACACACACACACACACACACACACACACACAGACAGACACACACATATTTTTTTCCCTTTCCTACTTTTCTCCTTTCACCCATCCCACTTGTTCTTTCCTTTAGAGAAGTTTTATTCTCTTTCACAATATCTATTGTACACTTTGGATCTTATTTACTCTTTCAGTTTCTTACACTAGGGAGACAATACAATGTTCACACATGCAAGGCTGATTTATTTCACTTATGAGTATGGTCTCTGGTTGCACCCATTTACATATAAAAGTGTCCAGTTTATCCTTCTTTGTGGCTAAGTAGTATACCATTGTATAAAATACCACATCTTTTTTATCCATTCCTCAGTTGATAGGCATTTAGGTTGTTCCCAAGATCTGGCTATTATAAACTGTGCTGCTATAAACATGGGTGCACATATATCACTGTGGTATGATGTTTTTAATTCTTTTGGGAAGATACGCAGAAGGGGAATAGTTGGGTGGAATGGGACCTCCAATCCTAGTTTTTTGAGGAGTTTCTACACTGATTGCCACAGTGGTTGCACCAGTTTATTCCCATCAACAGTACAGAAGGGTTCTTTTTTCCCCACACCTGTGCCAGCATTTGTTATTGGATAATTTTTTTTTTTTTTGGTATCAGGGATCAAACTCACAACCTTGTGCCTGCCAGGCAGGTGCTTAAGCCACTGAGCCAAACTCCTGGCCCTATTTTTTTCAAGACAGGGTCACACTGTATAGTTCAGGCCTGTCTTGTGCACGTTGTAGCCCAAGCCAGCCTTGAACTCACAATGTTCCACTTACCTCAGCCTCCTCAGTGCTAGGATTAAAGGCATACGCCACCACGCCTGGCATTATTGGATGGTTTTCTGATGATAGTCATTCTTTCTGAAGTGAGATGGAATCTCAGTGTTGTTTTAATTTGCATTTCTCAAATGACCAGTGACGTTGAACATTTTTTCATATATTTATTTGTTATTTGTATTTCTTCACTGAGTAGTGTATATTCATCTCAGATGGCCATTTATGGATTGGGTCTTTGAATTTTGGAGGCCTGATTTAAAAAAAATTTTTTTATGTTCTAGATAGAAGTCCTTTGTCTGAGACACAGTTGGCTGAAAGTTTTTCCCAACTTGTGGGTTTTCTTTTCATTCTATTGGTTTACAGATGTTTTACTTCCTTTGTTAGACTGATTCCTAAGTATTTCAGTTTTTTGGATGTTATTGTGAAGGGTGTGTTTTCCCTAATTTTTCTCTCAGTGAGTTTACTGTTTGTGTACAGGAATGCTATAAATTTTTGAGTGTTGACTTTGTATCCAGTTATGCTACTGAATTTGGTAATTAAATCTAGAAGTCTTTAGGTGGAGTTTTGGGGTCATCTATGTAGAGTATCATGTCATCTGTGAATAATAATTTCACTTCTTCCTTTCCTATTCTTATTCCTTTTATTTCTCTGTCTTGTCTAATTTCTCTGGTTAATGTTTCTGGACTACATTGAATAGGAATGGTGATAGTGGACATCCTTGTCTTGTTCCTGATTTTAGAGAGAAAACTTTCATATTTTTCCATTTAGTATGATGTTAGCTCTTGGTTTGTCATAGATGGCTTTTATAACACTGAGGTAAAGACCATCTATTCTGATTTTATGCAGGTTTTTTTTTTTAAATCATGAATGAGTGCTGAACTTTTCAAAAGCTTTTTCTGAGTCTATTGAGATGATTATGTGATTTTTGTCTTCTGGCTTTGTTGATATGGTGTATTACATTTATTGATTTGCATATGTTGAACCATTCCTGCAATCCTGGGTTGAATCCTACTTGGTCATGATGAACAATCTTCTTGATGATTACTGAATTCTATTTCCTAGTATTTTATTGAGGATTTTTGCACCTGTGCTGATTAGGGAGACTGACCTATAGTTCTCCTTTTGAATTGGGTCTTTCTCTGGTTTTGGTTTCATGGTAATACTGGTCTTCAGGAATGAGTTACGGAGAATTGCTTCCTTTTCAATTTCACTAAAGAGTTTGAGGAAATTGGTGTTAAATCTTCTCTAAATTTCCTGTAGAATTCAGCTGTGAATACTTCTAGACCTGGGATTTTCTTCACTGGTAAGTTTTTGATTACATTTTCAATTTCATTAACTGATATTTTTATTCAGAATTTTTATATCTTATCTGGCTCTGATAATTCATATGTTTGTAGGAATCTGTACATTGCTTCTGTGTTTTCCATCCTATGAGCATAAAAATTTTTATTTTATTTTATTGAAAATAAAACCTTGAGGGGACAAGATGGTGGAAAGGTAAGCAGCCTCCCTGAAAGATACTGTCCAGATGCTGGAATATAGCAACAAGGGGAAGACAAGAAGGAGGGAGGTGAGTCCTCTGAATCCAGGAAGAATCTAAAGTGAGAGTTGAAGCCCACAGAAAGAGTGGAAAGAGGCACTTAGACAAGAAGGGCAGTGGCTGGCAACGCCTCTGCCTGGAGCTGGACCCACTCTGTGAAAGGAGTTGCTGGAACCTGGGGACGCATGGTTGGAGAGCCGTGGCGGTGGTGGCAGCAGCAACCCTGGAGGCCTCTGCCCAGAAAGACAGCATTAGAGGAGAGTGGCGATGGACAGGGGGAGCAGACCTGGAGGACTGGACTGGCAGACAGTGAGCAGACCCTGAACCCTCGCAAGGGAGAGAGAGGAACTGGTGGCCATTTTGGGGCCAGAACTGCTCCTGGTTGGGCGTGGTCCCATGGAGGTTGTTCCAACTGAGCCCCAGAGGGTCCCAGTGGGTGACCAGCTTGGTCTGTAGACTGCAGGTCCATGCATGCCCTAGGGGTGATAGTGGAAGATTTGTGGATAACCGGCCCAGGTTCCCAGGCTGTGGCCCCACCCCTGTGCGCTGTCCCAGACATCAGAGAGCCGAGGTGGGCTGGGGAAAGGCAGCAGACAGTGCTGTAACAGTGCCCCCAGTGGTAAACACCAGATATCCACAATCAGTACTGGCTAGATGAACCAGTCTAACTTTAAGAAATTACAGACAACATGAGTAATACCAAAATTCCTGGTACACACTTGTCCAGAACAACCCAGGAATATGTCAAGACAAAGAAGCAAAAGGCTGTCTCTGGCCTCCAATCCAAGCAGAACAAACCCCGGAGAAGCAAATACAGAAGAGGTTGGGAGTCCCACAACTAAAGTCTCTGAAGTGATGACAACTGAAGTAAAGGAACAACTTCATGAGGCTATAAAAGAAATTAGAACGGAAATACTAACTCAAAAGAAGAAATGAAAAACAAATTAAAAGAATTGCTAGGCATCTCCAAAGGAGACATAGATGAAAAGTAGAGCATAGGAAAACTAGGGAAACTGAGAATAAACAGTACAAAAAAAAGACTTAGAATACATGAAACAGATTCAAAGAGAATACCAGGAAATCAAAAACTCCAATGAAAGTTGGCAAAACCACCTGAAGGAAACTAAAGATAGACTTTCAAACCTTGAAGACAGGTTTGAAGCTTGTGATCATGAAAGGAAAGATCTGTTAAAAATAACAAGAAATCTGGAAGTAACAATACAACAGCTGCAAACAACCCAAAGAAACATAACCTAAGAATAAAAGGTGTGAGTGGAAAAGCAGGGGTCAATACAAAACAAATTAAAAGCCTATTTACAGAAATAATTTCAGAAAACTTTTCAAGCATGGAAACAGGAAGTGACTTTCAGATAAGTGAAGCATATAGAACCCCAGCTAAACATAACCAAAATATATCTACACTCAGACATATAATAATCAAGATCCCAGAAATTCAACACAAAAACAGAATATTAAAAGCTATTAGAGAAAAAAACCAGATCACCTACAAAGGAAAACCCATTAGAATCATGACAGACTTCTCAATACAAACCATCAGGTCAAGAAGAGCTTGAAGTGAAATATTTCCAGCCCTAAAGGAAAACAACTTCCAACCCAGATTGACGTACCCTGCAAAATTATCTTTCAAAATCAATTGAGAAACAGGATACTTCCATGACAAAGAACAAGTAAAGGAATGTATGACAACCAAGCCAACCCTACAAAGAATACTGAAGGACATTTTAGAGAAAAAAAAGTCCATAGCTCCAGAAACAGTGTGGCAGAGGGAGATCACCGAGTCGGGCAGACAACTGAATAATCCATCATTGGGATTTGAGTCTAGTATTGTTTTCAATGAGCTGTTTAGTTTGATGTTATTCCATCTCAACCTGCCTAATTTCATTATATATGATGACATAGACAGCTATTTAAAAGATAACAAAATATGTTAGGGTAGCCTTTATTGATATTTGATCACCTTGTTTTGAAACCCTGTATTGCTTTCATTGTTCTGTTTTGAGTGATTTTTAACCTATTTTGGTTCATTTGATTATATTATAACAGATGATATAGGTAACTGCTTAGAAGATAATATGAGGTATTATAGAAATCAATGTTATATTACTATGTATTGCTTCCATTGTTTTATTTTTTATTGGTTTTATTCTGTACTATTTTGCTCGATTATATTAGGCTCGATGGTATAGGCAGTTATTTTGATGATGACAAGAGGTATTACAAGGGGAAAGGAGGAAAGAAGAAAGGGAAAAGGAAAAAGACATAGATTTATACATGGGTATACATAAGATGGTTAAAATGACTATACTACTAAATGCATTAACTGTGGAGAAAGAACAGTTGATACTCATATGACTAGATCAATTTTACATGTCTATATATGTCAATCTGAGCAACACCCTTGAAGGTAACAATATACAATATTACAACCACTGTCAAATTCCAATCATCTCATTTTGTAAACCTATAATGTTATTGTATTGGATTAGTTGTTGTTGTTTGTTGGTCCCTTTTGCTTTTTGTTTCTCTTTTCTGTGACCATTGTTTTATTTTTTATTGGTGTTATTCTGAACTATTTTGTTTAATTGTATTAGGCCTGATGATATGGGCAGTTATTTTAAGGACAACAAGAGGTATTCTAAGGGAAAAGGAGGAAAGAAAGAAGGGAAAAGGAAAAAGACATAAATTTATAAATAGGTATACATAAGATAGTTAAAATGACTATATTACTAAGTGCATTAGCTATTGAAAAAGAACAGTTAATATTCATATGATTAGATCAATTCTGCGTATCTGTATCTGTTAATCTGAACAACCCCTTTGAAGGTAATGATATGAAATATTACAACTACTGTCAAATTCCAATCATCTCATTTTGTAAACCCATAATGTTATCATATCGGATTTGTTGTTGTTTGTTTGTCTCTTTCATTTTTTGTTTCTCTTTTATGTGTCCATTTTCTCTTAAAAAAAAAGAAAGGAAAACCAAACAGAAAAAGCACAATAAACACAATTGAACCACAACAGTGAAAGCAACACTGGACTCCAAAACAAGATAATAAGAAATCAACAATGGCTACCATAATGCCTCTTGTTACCTTAATAAAATCAAACAAAATAGAACAGAATAAAACCAATCAAAACAAAACAGTGAAAGTGATACAGGACTTCAAAAACAAGATAATAGGAAATCATCAATGGCTACCATAATATATCTTGTTATCTCAATATAGCTGCCCATGCCCTCAGATATAATAAAATAAAACAACACAGAATCAAACCAAACAAAACAAAGCAAGGAAAATGATATAGGACTTTGAAACAAGATTATAGGGAATTAACAATGGCTACCACCTTCAGAAAAAAAATCCTCCATAGTTGCTATATTGCATATTGTTAACCTCTAAATAGTTGCTCAGACTACAATATAAGAATTTTTTTTTTTACTTCAGTAGCTAACATCTCAGCCTGTGTTTCTCTGAATCAGCCAGTTGCTTATGGGGTGGGGGAGCAGGGAGAGGGACCATTGGCTCTTCTTGTCTCCCAGCACACATGCCAACTGGCTTACAGGAAGGAGTTGGCTTCTTGGTTTTCCTCCTGGCCCATGACTGTCACTAGCTCATGGGAAGAGGTTAGCTTCTTGGTTCTCCTGGCCTGCATGGCTACCACTGGCTCACAGGAAGGGAATTGGTTTCTTGTTTCTCCTTCCAGTTTATGGCTGCCACTGGCTTGAAGGAAGGGATTGGCTTCTTGTTTCTCCTGCTGGTCCATGATTGTGTCTGGCTCATGGGAAAGGGTTAGCTTCTTAGTTCTCCTCCTGGCTCACACGGCAGCTTCTGGCTCACAGGAAGGGGTTGGTTTCTTGTTCC
Organism: Dasyprocta punctata; assembly: GCA_004363535.1. Taxonomy (NCBI): domain Eukaryota; kingdom Metazoa; phylum Chordata; class Mammalia; order Rodentia; family Dasyproctidae; genus Dasyprocta; species Dasyprocta punctata. The sequence continues at coordinate 75,718 of RJWM01006755.1, forward strand.
TCTTCCAGGCCCACAACTACTGGGGACCCACAGGAAGCATTTGGCTTCTTGTTTCTCCTCCTGGCCTACGGCTGTCACTGGCTCACAGGAAGGGGTTAGTTTATTAGTTTTCCTCCAGGCCTGCATGGCTGCCACTGGGTCATGGGAAGGAATTGGCTTCTTGTTTCTCCTTTTGGCCTGCATGACTGCCACTGGCTCACAGGAAGGTGTTGGCTTCTTGTTTCTCTTCCCAACCCATGACTGCCTCTGGCTCATGGGAGAGGGTTAGCTTCTGGTTCTCCTCCTGGTCCTCATGGCTGCCACTGGCTCACAGGAAAGGGTTGGCTTCTTGTTCCTCCTCCTGGGCTGCATGGCTGCCTGAGAGTAAAGATTTTTGAAGTAGGTATTGATGATCTTCTGAATTCCCACAGGATCTATAGTGATTTCACCCTTTTCATTTCTTATTGCATGAATTTGATGTTTTTCTTTCCATTTTTTGATAAGGTTGGCTAAGAGTTTATCAACTTTATTTATTCTTTCAAAGAACAAACTCTTTGATTCATTAATTCTTTACATTGTGTTTTTAGTCTCAATTATGTTAATTTCTGCTCTGACCTTTGTAATTTCCTCCCTTCTTTTGACTTTGGGCTTGACTTGCTCTTCTTTTTCTAATAGCTTGAGGTACAGCATTAGGTTATTTGTGTTTGTTCCGTTTTCCTGATGTGAGAATTCCTTGCTCTAAGTTTTTCTTTGAGGACTGCTTTTTGTGTCCCACAGGTTCCTGTAGGTTGTATTTACATTTCCATTTGACTGTAGATATTGTTTAATTTCTACTTTAGTTTTACCTGTGACCCATTGGTTGTACAGGAGGGCAAAACCCTCTTTTAAACAACTAGTTGAATGCTAAAGTTGAGTTCATTTTGATGGGTCCTATTGATTTGTAGGAAACCAAAAATCTTACTGAGTCACAATACTTAATTTTAGATCCTACCTTTGAAGTTTCTTGTTTTCAAGAAACAAGTCTATAGAGCTCTGTTTACACTTCTGTGTACCCTGTTTAATAACTTCTTTGGTCCTGCCTCAGAACAACTGAAGCAATAGGCTGAGTTGGTAAAATAGAGCTCAGTTGCCATCTGGCCTTGGCTACTTCTCATTTATTTGCATTTTATTATGGGAAAAATTGCTGTCCTTTCTCAGGGAGAGGCACACAGCAGGAGTTGTTTAGTCTGGGTGGTCAGTCTTTCCTCATTTCTAGGTAATTCCTGGGCATCTCTTCTTGTTGTCAATGAAATAACTTCACTGTGGGCAGAAGGTTCATCTGTAGTGGTTTTGTAGGTGACATAGTTGTCTGACCCTTTGTAGCTTTGGATCATTAGCCACAGAAAGGAGGGCCCTCTCCTTCAGCAACATTATATATCAATCCCATTTTTTCCCCTATCCATTTCAAGAAATGCCAACTTAGAAGCAGGCTTATATATTTTTTTCTTATAAGAAAAAAATTGTCCATAAGAAGTATCCAGCATGTCTCTCTCTCCCCCCCCCCAGGTTCTCTGTGTATTGGCTTCATTTGCTTACACTCTTCCATATGGTTGCAGGAAGCTCCAGGTTACAACTTTATACCTCACAACAATGGAGAAAGAAGGATTCTTCCCTCTTGTTCTGGGAGGAAAATGCTAGAGAAGGCTCTGAGATTATCTGGATGAAACCAGTCATTGGAGCTGAGGGCAGGATCCTGTAATTGACTCAGCCTGGACCACTTGCTTTTCTTGAGGCACCTAGGTGGGGAGGTTTGGTAGGCCGGCAGAGAAGAAGGCCTCACAAGAGATTATGGCTCCTAGTACTTTACCTTTCTGCCTTTTGACATCACTTTACTAATTCACAGGCCTGGAACACTGATATCCTCTGTGTGCTATAGTGGTGACTGGTGAATTCCTGGTTAGCATCACATTTGTTTTTACAGGTGGTCAGAAATAACCCAGTACTTTAGAAACCACAACTGAGACTCTGATGCATTCCTTTTAATAGTAAAAGTAAAAACTATTATCTGTTATCCTCAACCAACTTTCTTTTAAAGATATTGGCAATTTTTTTTTTTTGCTGATGCTATCTTTCCAGCTTTGGAAAAACAGTCACGTTCTACTCAAATTATGTTTTTGATGAATGTGGTCCCTGGATATTCAGCTGGGACAGTGATCTACAGAGACAGCAATTGAAATAGCCAATCATAGACGCCACTAAATCATGCCTGAGTGCAGGTGTGTGATTAACAGCAGGTGCTTGGGGTGTCAGAGCTGGCAAATTGGAGTCTTCCTTTCTTTTCACCTAGATATGCTTTAGATTTCCTTGAAATTGAAATTTCAGCAGAAAGATAAACTTTGTTACAAACAGTTGCTCACTGGACACAGAAGGTAGGCTGCTTTGTAGGGGAGTTACTTTTTAAAGGCGTATTACTTATTTTCCAGCTTGCTGCAAATCTCTCTGAACCAGAGATGAGAGTTCATCTTTCTTTGTATACCCACTCTTCCTAAACAATTTTGTGTATACAGAGGGTTTCTGGCTGGGGTGGTTAGAATGGAGGCAGGTAAATGTGTAGGGTATTGGCACCAATGGCTTTAAACTATGTTTAGAAGAGATTTGCCTGGTTCAAGTGAATGGAGAACTATAACTGGAATAAGCCTTGGTCTGGGCTTTAGTTCACTTTCTGTTCAAATTGAATTTTTTTCAGCAAGAATACTTTTTACATTTAGAAACATTTGATTACATGACTATTATATGCTGGGACTCAGAAATAGCAGTGAACCTGATAGATAAAATCCATCTTCTCATGGAGCTTTTATTTTAGGAGAGGATGCAGAACACAAACAAGATAACAAACAAGATAATTGGAGATGATCATACATTTCATGAAAGAAGAAGGATATGATAAAACACCTGAGCAAGGATTTTAGGATAGGGAAGACAGGCAGAGGAGTGCATGTGTTAAGTATATAGGCTTGGAGATAAAGACAGATGAGTTTGGAGCTCAGCCTCTTCCACTAACCATTTGTGTGTCCTAAGCAGAGTTATGTTAATTGCTCTGAGTCTCATTTTTCTCATCTGGAAAGTGGGGCAATGCACCTACTTCATAAGGTTAGTGTAAATATTAAATTAAAATATATAACATACATAGTAAGTACTTGCTCTAATGTATTCTGACCATCATACCCTGGTTTGTGATAAAAATTTGAATCATCTCTTTAATTCTGACTCTGCTTTTTGTATTCCATTTTTAAATTTTTTTAAAAAAATAAGAAAAAAATCTTTTCAGGTTACTTTCCAACTTCCAAAGTCTTTCAGTGAAGAACAAGATGGATAGTTGCCATTTCTACTTAACTTTGCAAACTTCTGAGCTGAGTGTCTTTAAATGTAAAGAAGCAGCCATAAATCTTGCAAAGTTCAAAATGTATTACCTAGGGATATGGTTAATATCTTCCATCTTGAAGTGTAATTATGTTTTTAAGAACAGAGCTGGCTAAATAAAGACTTAGCTGATTTAAAAAAAAATTCCAAATCAACCATTAAATCAACAGTTGTTCTTACTTTAATTAATTTTGTATGATCCCAGGTGCAGGTTTGATAAACCAAAGAATTTGTGGGATGAACCATCAGATTTCCTATTCTCTATATTTACATGGGAGAAGATTAGAATGGATTTTTTTATACCACATGAGTCACGGCCCCTGAAGCATGCATCATTCCCATGGGTAACAGCTAACATGCCTAGTCCCAGTGATCTGCAAAACAGAAACAGGTGAAGAGCTCTATACTGAGAGGTGGATCCCACGTGTTTTGTTCCTGAACCTGCCACTTTCTTACTGTGTGAAATGATGCATGCTTTATGCCACTCCCCTGCAAAATATTTATGTATTTCCTATCTGTAAATGTTACCTAAATCAATACCATAGAAGTTCAAATTCCTACCTTATAAAAACTCTTTGGTTTAAAGAACTTTGCTTATATGTCTATGAGGGGAAGAACTTGTGAAAGAACTCATCTTACTTGTCAGAATACTACAGTGCCAATCACCACCTCTGCACACTGTGTTTGAGCTTTTGCCAACTCAAAAACAGACAATCTGAGCCATATGAGTTTGAAATGCAGATTTATTTGTTGCCCAATAACTGCTTTCCCTCCTTACAGTCCTGTTGAAATTGACTTAGCTCTGCTGAAGATCTTGGACCGGAAGCCCAAATTTGGCTTCTGTGTCCTATCCTCATTGAGTTCAGGCCAGTTGGATGCCAATTAGGGCTGGTAAGATTTATGTACTTAATCACTCATGGGCACGGAAGCTGAGAATGGCAGCTTTCCACCACTATAACAAAATGCTGGATATAAGTGACTTATAAAGAGAAAAGATTTATTTTGCTTCATAGTTCTGTGGATTCCTGTTCAAGATTGGGTGGAACCATTTCTTCGAATTTTTGGTGGGTGTATGACAGGAAACATGTGGCAAAGCAATACAGCTTATATTATTAGGCAGGGAGCAAAGAGAAAGAGGAAGAATATTGGGTCCCATAATCCTAGAGAACAAGATCTTAACACCTGGGTCTTTAGAAAACATTCAGTGTTTAAAATATAGCAGGCTTTAGAGAACATACGGCAGGCTTTAGTGGCGAGGACAACTACTTGTAAGCCAACTGCATAGTGACAAAAAGGAAAGGAGAGAGGAGTGAGTGAGTGTGTGAGGGGAGGAGAGAGAAGGGAAGAGAAGAAAGGAGAGGAGAGGACAGGAGGAGAGGGAGGGGAGGAGAGGAGAGAGGCTTCTTCAATATTTAGCTACCCACTAACCCACAGTTTCTGATGAGAGGAAGATCACTTATCTATGCCTATGGGAAGAGCTGGCTTTTGGCAAGCTGTCCATTCTCCTCCCTCCCCCTTCCTTTTCATTTTCTTTTTGGGTATTGATACCTTCATTTTGACCTTATTTCTGGGCTCCCCACTTTTTGGCACCCCAGCTGGTCTGTTCTCTTAGGTGGTCTCATTCTACAGGTGCTTCCTGACACTATAACTCCTCATCCATTTCTTCAGTTTTCTTTTTTATTTTCAAGAACTGGTTCTTTTCTGTTGTTCATGTTTGATTATGGTATGACAGTTCTTTTTCTGTAGTAATCTCTGTTGTCTTATACAAAGTTGTAATTTACATAGGAATTTCAGGTTTCAGAGCAGGCAAGTATAGAAAATGTTTTATTTACAGGAAATTTCTCAACCTCTCAAATCATGCACAATAAAGCAATGGCCAGCTTTGCCTATACACAAAATTGTCCTGGCTATACTCATTTCCATAGCTAGATCTTATTTTCACTTGAATTCCTGAAAAGCTGAATTAAATTGATTTCAAAAATCTTTAGGAACAAGAACACTTCTTCTCTCAATGTAACAGCATCTAATTTATTGTGAGAAGGACTGAAAGGTGTTTAGTGTAAAGTAAAGGAACTACCTAGTGGTTGTGATATCTGCTTCTTGTATTTGAAAAGCTGTTATTTGGAAGGATTTTTTTTCTTTCATAGCCAAAGGTTATGAGTTTAAATAGAAGTAGTTTGGGAGCTTTTCATAGGCTGACTTGCAGATGTGGAAAGCTCTTCATCCAGAGACTAGGCTGCCTTAGCTCCTTGACCTTGAAGATGTTTCAGGAGAAGCTAAATGACTACTCACTGCAGTGCTACAGATGCCTTCCCCCATGTGTGGAGTAAGGTTAGACTAACAACTTCTAGGGCTCCTTTCCATGCTGAGATTTAATGGCCCTTCAGTGCCCTCTTTCCTCTTCTAGCTGCTCTACTGCTCAAAGTCTGAGAAGCATTTGAAGTAAAGGACTAAATCATCAATTTTCTATATTTGCCAGATTTTTTCTTTTTCAGAAAAAGTTCTATTTTATTTTTAGTTGACAAATAATAATTGTATGACTCCATGAAGTACTGTGTTATGCTTTAATATATGTATACATTGTGAAACAATCAAATCAGATTAATTAACCTATACATGATCTGGAATATTTATCACATTTTGTGGTGAAAACATTTAAAATTCTTTGTTTTAGCTCTTTTGAAGTATACGATACAATATTATTAACTATAGTCACTGGGCTGTGATAGACACCAGAATTTATTCTTACAATCTCACTGTAACTTTTTACCCGATGACCGATGTCTCCAGTCTCTCCCCTTTCCTCTTCTACAAACCACTCCCACATTCTCTGGTAACTACTTTTCTATTCTCTATGTGCTTTCTTAAAGGCAAAACAATTCTTGGTGGCCTTTGCTATGAGATGTTAGAAAAAGTTTATAAATAAATTGGGAAACCAAAGGATGGTGTCCTATTTTGCAAAGGATACCTTACAATTGAAAGATTTTTAAAATTTGTCAGCTTGGAGATTTGATCCGCCTTCCGGGAATGGGGGCTCCGCCGCCCCGGAGGAGAACCAGAACCGGTCCAACCGGACCGCAACGCGCCGGCGCCACGCGGCGCCAGCTTGCATCAAGGGAGATCTGATCCGCCTTCCGGGGATGGGGGCTCCGCCGCCCCGGAGGAGAACCAGAACCGGTCCAACCGGACCGCAACGCGCCGGCGCCACG